>CAUYUJ010015471.1:187500-210000 GCA_963575745.1 Prorocentrum cordatum | reverse complement strand
AATCAATCGGCGCCAGGCTTGCTGCTTTTCGATCGGCCCTCCGCTCCGAGAGCGGGCCGCGACGCACAGACGTATTCGTGCGAGGATAAGTTGGAGTTATTCTTGGAGCACGGCCTAGACAACGACAGGAGCGACCAAACTAAGTCATCGGGCCCGCCTGGAGGTCGCAACCGCCACGCCCATGCGCATGGGAGGATGAGGAGCACTGGGGGCACTGTGACTGCGGACAATGTTTCTGTGAAGTTGCTGGCGCCATCAGCCGCAGGGCGCCCATGTAGGTCATTGGAGCACGCGCGCGTGAGCCACATGCCCGCGGCCTGAGCAGCAGCAGCAGGAGGATGGTGGAGGGCTTGCGGGCTCTGGAGGAAGTGTGATTCAATACCGCAACAGCAGAAAATTGTGGGCTGAGGAGGAAGCTTTTTTATCACCTAGAGGGGAGGCCAGCAGCGAGCGAGCAACAACCACGTCTGGGAGCAGCTCCCTGCCGGGGAAAAGGGCCAGCGCAAGAGTCCTTTGGGACCAGCGGGGAGCAGGGCAGACGTAGCCCTCGCTGGCCGAGAACCCTGGGCAGGGTCGCGGCGGTCGAGGCCAGGCACAGGTCGGAAAAGGCTTTGTGCTGCGCACGTAGTGCCCCCCCCACGGGCAGTTCCAGCTGGCTTCGGCAGGCCCCCCGAGCAGCACCAGCTGGCCTCAACGTGCCCCATCAAGTACACGCCGGTTGTTGAAAGTGGGTATCTCTGGACTCCCAGATCCCAATCTACTTTCAGCGCTGTGTTGTGTCGTTCCCTGGAGGGGCCTGGACCCAACCCGCTTCATCCGCCTTCCTGCTTTATGTTTTTTCCTACTTCTTCCGACCGACGTGCAGTCC
The DNA here is from genome assembly GCA_963575745.1 of Prorocentrum cordatum. NCBI lineage: Eukaryota > Dinophyceae > Prorocentrales > Prorocentraceae > Prorocentrum > Prorocentrum cordatum. The sequence continues at coordinate 209,132 of CAUYUJ010015471.1, read as the reverse complement.
TGGGCAGTCTCAACACCCCGGCGCCGCCTCCAGCTGTTGTTTTAAGGATGAAGATGGAGGAGGAGAAGGAGGAGGAGGAGGAGGAGGAGGAGGAGGAGGAGGAGTAGCACCAGCTGGCCCCAACATGCCCCATCAAGTGGCCCTGGGCGGTCTCAACACCCCGGCGCCGCCTCCAGCGGCGCCCACTGGGGCGCTCCCGAGCCCCAGGGCCTAAGGGTTGGGCCGCCCCAGACTGCTCTCGGGGCGCCCGTTGAGGCCAGCTGGGGCTGCTCGGGGGGCCTGGTGGAGGCCAGCTTTCGGTCGGCCGTGTCCCCCTGCAGGGGGACTTTCGACGAAAAATAAAAAATGCCCCCAACATAGTCCCAAATGGTCAAAGAGTGTTCAAAAAATAGTCCCCAGACTGTTTTTTGTCTATCTTGCAATCTTCCCCCTGTAGAGGGACAGGCCCGACGGAAGGCTAGCTGAGCCTGCGCGCGCAACCCGAAGGACCATCATGTCGGAAGACCCGAAGCGGTGCGGCGACCACCGTCGGGTGAGTCTGTGGGGTTTCGGGGTGGGCGCTCGGTCTTGGGACGTGGGCCGCTCTCCGTCTCCGCGGATGTCTCTGGCAACTGGAGGCTCCAAGGTCCCCAAACTGTGCGGTGGCGGACCGTGCGGTGATGTCTTTTGGGAGTTCGAGGTCGCCGCACTGTCTGTTACCTCGCCGTTCTGGGACCCCCGAACAAAGGGGGTGTTGGTTGACACGGACAAGGCCTCCAACGAAAAATAAAAAGCGCAAGCGGGAAGGTGGTGCTCATTCCTTATCGCCCGCGTTCTGTTGGCTTGTGTGTTCATATGAGCGTGTGGTGGCCGCATCGCCAGGGTGGGCGCCGCTAGAACAAATGTGCTGGGCTGCTCCAGGGCAAGATTTGGAAGCGGACCTCGGAGAGATTCTAGCCGGATCGGAACATGTCCAGCTGCTTGCGACAAGTCCCGCCACCGTGCCAGCCCAGCACCTTTGGGTGGCATCTGTTCGGAGGGCGTACAGGGGGGCGTGAAGTGGGAGAGGTGGCATGTCATCTTCGCCGTTTTATTTTCTTTCTGCCGTATTTTCTTGGGCTCCTGCGGGGCACTATTGGGCATCCCTTGCACTATTTGGGGCCGTGTTGGGGGCTTCTTCCGTCTTTGAGCTTTTTGGGCACGTCTTAGGGCCCCCGCACAGCCTTGCCTAAATCCATGCCTGGGTGGGCTCCCCCGAAGCTCACAGCCGCAGCTAGCTCCGAGTAGTCCCGCCCAACCCCACGATTAGGGCTGAGAGCCACAGAGCTCGCCACTGCTAATAGGCCCGCCGAGTCCCGTATACACATATGCCTAGTCGCCGCCAGTAGGTCTGCCTAGCCGCTGGCCTAATGTCTAGTGTTGCGCCTCCCAGATCTCGTTGCCATCACTGGTCCTGCTGCGTCTTAGGAGAGCGACTCACAAAGCTCGTCGCCAGCACCAACCCTGCTTAGCCCCATGTCAACGGCCGCGCCCCCCAAACCTCGTCGCCACCATCACCCCCGCCTGGCCCTATGCCGAGGAATGCGCTTCCGAAGCTCGCCGCCCCCTCTAGACCCGTCCAGGATGGTATTCTGCCCCTGGAAGCCGGAGTCCCCACAGCCGCTATATGGCCCTGCTTTCTCCAGCCACTGCTGCTCTGGAGCGTCAGAACAGCTGGGGCGCTCCCGGGTGACAGCGGCTCCTACGCTGCCTCCTGCGCCGCCCTGCAGGCTGCCGCTGCCGTGCGGCCCCCATGGGCAACGGACCGCTCACGCCGTTCGACCCCGAGCTCGCGTACGCCGGGCTGGACACCGCCCCGCCGCTGAGGCCGCCCGAGCGACCCGATTCCAGCGCTGGAGAGCTGCCGGGCCAGGCGTCCGCCGCCCCCCCGGGCGCCGAGGCGAGCCTGCCGCTGCCCCCGCCGCCGCCCGCCGCACCGCGCGGCGCCAGGGCGCGCCCGGCCCCGCTGCTGTCCAGCGCGGACTCCTTCGTGGTGCCGCTCTCCTGGCCCCTCGCAGAGCAGCAAACTGCGCGAGCACGACTTCTCCGAGGTCCGCGCGGAGTCCTTGCATCGGCGTTGGGCCCCCCTCGTGGCGCCTCTGGCGCCGCCCCTCTGGCGCGCTCCGAGACGCCGGGGAGGGGGGGGGCAGGGAGGGGGTGCCCAGCGCCGATCCATGCCAGCCGCGCAGACCTCCGAAGCATTCCGCCTGTGCCGTTTGGCATGTTCTTCCAGGCCCAGCAGCGAGGTGCTCGACGATGGCCCGGCCCAGTCGCCGCTGCCGCTCGGCGGGGGCGCTTCCCGCAGGGGCCGGCGAGCGGCAGCCGCGGTCGGCCGAGGCGGCTCGGAGACGACCACGACGCCGCTGCTCCCCGGGTGCACGGGTGGCGCACAGGCTGCGAGCGTTGCTAGAAGTGCCCCTGGCCCAGGGCGCCCCGAGAGTTTTGAAGGAAGCCCCCGCGGCCCCCAGGGCATCACTCGCGAGGCCCAGAGGGCCCCAGGGGCTCCAGAATTGATCGAAAAGTTGGGGAGCATCTTGGGCCAGGGGCACATCTAGCCACCGCCGAAGGCTAGCCGCACGAGTCTCACGAGCACGGCGTCGTGCTACGAGCAGGCATTCGAAGAAGGGATAATTGCAGAAGCATAATTCGTCGTCGCGTTCCGCGCATTCCAGCCCGTGCAGGAACCCTGCCTATGAAAGCCGACGGGAAAAAGAACAGGGACGAAGGAACACATATAGTGACACAGAGCGGGCAACCAAGATGAACAGAGACATCTTTGGTAGCAAGGGGGTGGCCTTGGAGGGCCTCTTCCGGCCATCCCTGGGGCCCGCGGGGGGGCGAGGGGGGAGGAGGAGCAGGAGAAGAGGAGGAGACAAACCGCCTCGTTGGAGCCCTCGTGAGACGGTCTTGGGGCGCTCTTTGGCGCTCTTGGGGCCCTCTTGGGGCCCTCTTGGGGCTCTCTTGGGGCCCCCTTGGGGGCCCTGTGGATCTTCTTGGGGCCATCTTGTAGGGCGTCGATCAAAGGAAAGGTGAGGGTCCGCGCTTTCCCTCCCCCCTGGGGCCATCGAACTTGTCTCTTTTGGCAGTATTTGGGCGTTCTTGGGCCGCTCTTGGGCGCTCTTGGGCCAGTTTGGGGGGCCTATTGGGCCCCTCCTGGGGGCATCCCGAAGGGGGCTCCGAGAGCACTTGGAACCGTCTTGTGGCCTTCGTCGGAAGCTATCTTGAACCATCTGCTGCTACCTTGAGCCATCTTGAAGGCCATCTTGGAGCATCGGACACCTTCTTGGAGCCATCTTGGGCGAAAGAGGATCCTCTGCCACCTCGCGCCCCCAACAAAGCCTCAGGGAGGGGAGGGGGAGGGCACCCTTCAGGTGTTTGGAAAGAGAAAAGGAAGATCCCGATAGGCCACCTACGCCCAAAGGGCTGGTGGGATTAGATTATCGGGGCTCGTAAAGCTTATGCGTATACAGTCTTTTGTTTCTCGAGGTCTCTTCCACGGTGCCGCGCGATGCCACCTTGGATTTTGCGGACAGGCTCGTTGCTGCAACTTCGTTCGCTTCGCAGGCGCCGTCCACAGCATCGGCCTCGAGCTTCATGTCGAGCCACCTGGAGCCCGGACGAGTGGCCTTCGATTCCAGCGTAGAAGTGGTGGCTTTCAGCCGAGGCACACGCGCGGCGGACATCTATAGCCGCGCCCGCGTCACGGAGTGCTCGCTGGGCAGCAGGTCGCCGTGAAGCAAATGGGTCTTGAGGCAAAGGAGTCCCGAGCGTTTTCTTTGTTTTCGCCCTCAGGGGACCCTTCCCGGGCCAACGCAAGCAAGCAGGAAAGCCGTGCGCCAGCTTGCAGCACGGCGCCTTCGGCAAGGATCGCACGACTCCCCGCTCTAGGGGCCGGCGGCGCATCTGATGAGGTTGTCGAGGAGGTGGAGGAGGAAGGGGGAGGAGAGTGAGACAGCATCCTGGCCCAGGACGCGCAAAAGATGGGCTCGGGATGGAGGGCTGGTCCCACAGAGAGGCCCTAGGGTCCAAGGGCTCGCTTCCTCACGGGCAACCGCCCCCCCTGATGCCCCAACATCGGGAATTCGCAGAGGAGTGTTCAGCCCATGAGCTCGCGTAGGAGATCGACTACAGACTTGATGTACCACAAACTTGATATGTTCGTATCGTAGACTCTACACTTGCATATCGAACGCTCGCAGATCCAAAAAATATTCCAACGGAAGGACCCCACATGAGAATCCTCTGGGCGAATCTGGAAAAAGCCCTCACCGTCGTCCTCGTGGTTTGTGAGGCGTCCTGGCTGTCTCTTCTGCGTGTATTTCTTCTCGCCCTGGCGCGGGCCCTCCCCCCGCTCCCTACGTTGCCCCCGACCTCGCCCTCCTGTTTTGGCTCCGGACATTCAAAAAGTGGCCTGGGAGTTGTGTTCTGGGAACACGAAGAACACGAAGTGGCCTACAGTTGGCTCCGGGCATTCAAAATGTGGCCCCGGAATGGTGTTCTGGGAGCACGAAGAACACGAAGTGGCCTACAGTTGGCTCCGGGCATTCAATATGTGGCCTGGGAATGGCGTTCTGGCAGCGCGAGAGCCCAAAAGTGGCGACAGTCACAGGAATTGGATGACCCGCTCGGATTAGTAACATGATCCGCGGGCCCCATAGGGAGGGGGCTCCCGCTTGAGACTTCCTCGCGAATCACACACAAATGTGGCCTGGGAATTGCGTTCTGGCAGCGCGAGAGCCCAAAAGTGGCGACACTCACAGGAATTGGATGACCCGCTCGGATTAGTAACATGATCCGCGGGCCCCATAGGGAGGGGGCTCCCGCTTGAGACTTCCTCGCGAATCACTCACAAATGTGGCCTGGGAATGGCGTTCTGGCAGCGCGAGAGCCCAAAAGTGGCGACAGTCACAGGAATTGGATGACCCGCTCGGATTAGTAACATGATCCGCGGGCCCCATAGTGAGGGGGCTCCCGCTTGAGACTTCCTCGCAATTTACTCACAGACGAGGCCCAAGGCGAGTGAGTGAGTGAGTGACTGACTGACTGACTGATGATGATGGTGATCATCATCATCATCATCATCATCATCATCATCATCATCATCATCATCATCATCATCATCATCATCATCATCATCATCATCATCATCATCATCATCACACTCTCTCACGCGCACGCTCATCATCATCATCATATGTGAGTGCTGATGAGTCAGTGATTGAGTGAGTGAGTGAGTGAGTGAGTAAGTGAGTGTGTGTGTGAGAAATGAGTGATGATGATGGTGGGTTCCTGTTCCTGCGCGGGGTGTCCAGAGAAAACAAGAACCCCACTATGGATGTGGGGAAAATATACGCACTTGTCGTGAATTCGACGAACACTTCAATTATGGGGTAAATCAGTTCTTGACGCTTCGCTGGTCCTCACCACCCATCCAGACACGATCGGAGGCGTTCTTGAGGCCTCGCTTGAGCCATGCTCTGCTAGAGGCCGTCGGAGGCTATCTTGAGCCATGCTTAGCTATCTTGGGTCATATTCAGGCTGTCTTGAGGCCTCTTGGAGGTCTGTCGGTATCTATCTTAAACCATGCTCGACCTCCTGGGACCGTCTCGGGAGGAACGAGAGAGAAGGAAGAGGAGGGGGAAAACAGAGGAGGAGGAAGAGGAGGAGGAGGAGGAATAATGTGGCCCGATGAGGAGGAGGTGGACGCGCAGGAGGAGAAGGAGGAGGAGGGATGAGGCAGGAATGGAGGACGGAAGGAACGGACGATGACAATGAGGATGAGAAGTCGGGCTTTGCAGACATGTTGTCGTGAGAGGTTCTTGTCATCTTAGGGGCTTTCTTGGGGTCCCGAGGGGCCCCTCGGGTTACTCTTGGGGCCCTCTTGGCTTTCGCTTTGGGGTCTTGATGCCCTCTTGGGGCCCATGGGAGGGGTCTGGGAGGCCTCTTGGACCCCATGGCTCAAACAGAGGGGGGTACTCAATTCCATTCCCGTTCTCAATTCCTGAGCTGCATTTTGGGACCCTCCTGGGGGCCTCTTGGGCCCCTCTTGGGACACTCTTGGGCCCTCTTGGGGCCATCTTGAGGCCTCAAAAGCCCATAAGCGATGAGGCAAAACACATTGATGCTCACAAAGTTTCGGAGCCAGTTTGGCCTCGTGGGGGGTCCTCGGAGGGCTCGGCGGGCACTGGAAGTCGTCTTGGGGCCCTCTTGAGGCCTCTCGGAATGTTCGTCGGAGGCTATCTTGCGCCATCTTGGGGCATCTTGACCTATCTTGGAGAACATCTTGTACTCGCCGGGACGCCCTCGGAGTCATCGTGGACCTAACCTCTGGCATCTCGCCCCACCCCTCCCAGGCCCAGGACGCCTCTTGCGCATGTGATGTCACATCACCCTTACGCACCATGGCCCTTAGAGCCATCCCTGGGGGCGCTGCGATCTGCGAAACCGTCGCCACTTTCGAGGGTTGCTTGGGGCGTCAGCGGAGCAAGGCACCACCCAGACTCAGACTAGGCTTCGCCATCCTTGGGGGGCTGCGATCTGCGAAACCGTCGCCACTTTTGAGGGCTGCTGGGGGTCCAGCGGGGCGCTGTCGTGGGCCGCCCGCAGACCTGGCGGCGCGCCCTGGAGCGTTTAGCCCCGGCACTGAAAAAGAGCAGGAGGGAAGCAGGGAAGCTAGCGGGCGAGCCTGGCCTCGCTCGCTTTTCGCACTAATTTCAAGCAGGCTTCATCATGTCGTCGGGCGGCTCAGCGTCATGGCGCAGGCAGAGCTGCAGTTTTAAACTACGATCGACAAGAGCAACACTGTTCGGTCTCCTCCCGTCACTTTCGTCGTCGCCCTCTGCCCCCTGCCACCTTCCCTCTGCTGCTGCCGCGACGACGGTTCGCCCCCCCGCGCGCCTTTGCCCTGCCCTCCGTTCTCGCCCCCATGTCCTCCTCAAGTTTGGGCCCGCGCTCCTCGTCCTTCTGTTGTCCTGTGAACCGTGTTACGTGAGCGCACCCCATGTAGCTTGCACCACGCATATCGGTGCCTTCACTGTCATTGCCGTGGCAAGTTGAGGCCAACTGCACTTGTCACTTGATGCAAATGGGTTGGGTACGTCGCAGGGTAGTTTGACAAGGATGGTGGGGGGGGGCCCGCATCGGATTGGTTGCGCATGCTCCGATTTTAGAGGCGGAATGAGTTTTGCATTGTTGTTTGACAGGGTTTGCGGCGGGTGGTCGCATGGTTCCTGGTTGGCCCCTGGTCGCCTGGGAGAGGGGGTGTATATTGATAGGGAGCAGTGATAAACCCCTCCCCCGAGCCGGGGGGGAGGAATTTCAGCAGAGAGAAGACACAAGTTCGCCCAGAGAGCTGGAGGGATTTTGTAGTCGATCTCCGATTCGAAGGGAGCGAACCCAGCTTGAGGCTGGCCACTTCTTCTTCTTCTTCGGGGAGCTAGCTGATTGGAGGAGCGATCCCCCTTCCGACCCCACCCCAGACCCTGCCCAGGCATCCGCCTGTAGGATTGTTTCCAAGCTCAGCCCCATCGGCCCGACCCGTTCCCCGCGGCAAGGTTTTTGCCCTTGATGCGTTTGCGGCGCCCCTGGGGCCTGACAGCTCCCAGAAGCCGAAATCGAGGAACAACTCCCGGATTGCAAAAGGGTATCGTCGGAGATCTGGGTACCCCACGCTTACGTCCCCCCGAGAGCAGGGTCCAGCTGCCCGCGTCGTGGTCCTTCGCCTCGACGGCGTCGGCCGCATCGACCACCCTGGGCGCCGCAGGCGCCTCGCCCGCGCGCCGCGGCGCCATCGGCGGGCGCTTGGCCCTGGCGACCGTCGACGAGGCCGCGCCGCCGCGCCCGGCGGCGTGGGCGTAGGAGCGCGTCGGTCCTCCTCGGGGGGCGCCAAAGTGAGGGGCAACGTGAGAGCGTCTTGCATTCCCGGGCGACAGCGTGCGCTACCGTGGGGGGAGGGGGATGGGGCGGGGCAGGTCACCTCACGTTTCGCGCTGGCGCTGCATGGGGGTGCTTAAGAATAGCCAGAGACAGCTCGGACGTCAGCACAAACTGTGACGTTACCCGCCGGGGGTGGGGGCCAGTGACGGCCGTTATCGCGAAAAATAAAAAAACACTCTGCTCTGTAGGGGGGCAGCTCAGGGGTGGAACCTCGATTCGGAATCGGCGATGCGTCTTCTCAGAAGCCCTCGCGGGATATGTTTCCTGCGTCTTCGGAGAAGGCTTAGAAAACTTCGCAGAGGTCCGGGGAACTTCCAAGCTTTCTGAGAGGTCCGCCCCTTCTCACTTCCCCCCGGGCGCGCCGCCTAGTGGTGCGCGATCCCCAGACCCCCTCGCGCTGTGATTACGCTACCGAGGAACCCTACATACTTCGTCTTAACTCTTTTGCTAGCAAAGCAGTCGTGCAACATGCGCCGATTTTGCTATTCGCTTAACGCGGCGACCACGTCGCGCGGAGCAAGCAATGAGGAGGTCTTCGGCAAAGAGCCTCTGGCAGGAAACAGAAACGCTCTCTGCTTGACGGCCGGTACTCTGGATGAGCTGCTGGTCTGTCTGCTAATTCTTTGTACCATTTGACCGCCGTCGCATCCGCGTGGGAGAACAGGCTTTCAGGGAGGATCGACTCTCGCAGTTCCCGCGACCATGGTCCTCGCGACCAGCGGTAGTCCATCCCGCCGGCTCTGGGGACAGCTGAATGCGAGGAGTGCCAGTGGAACGAACAGACGTAGCAGGCGTAACTGCTGGAATTCGCTGAGGGCGAAAGCCTGCGCATGGGCATGGCCTTCATGGGCGTGGCCTGCATGGGCGCAGCCCCCGTGGGCGCAGCAGCCGTAGCGCATGGAGACTGGCGGTCAGCGCCCGCGCTGCTGGCATCAGCGATTCGCCGAACCTTCGCTGGTGTCTCGTGAAAACCCGCCTGTGGAAACCCGCCCGACGCCGGGTTCAACAGGAACGTCACCAGGCACTGCCTCGTCCTGCTATCGTCGTTCGTTCCTGGATGCGGCAACTCGTTACAGCTCACGTGAAGCGTGTCAGGTCACCGATTATTGAGTTGACGGTGGTCGGAATCGAATGCGTTTCTTACCAGAGCCCCTTCGCAGCCGCGCAAGCCTTCCACGCTTACATCGACGCCCAGTTCAGTCAGTGCGTTCTTCAGTTTCACGCACGGAGGTGGCAGCTCACCCATGGCAGTTTTGGGCGGCATTGCTGCCACGCGCAGGTCTGGCGGCTGTTGCCCGCAAGTGTGAGCATTGGCACGCTTACGTGAAAACGCAGTCGTGCCGCGCCACCTTAAGCCGCGATATGTACGGGCCGGGGCAAGACGCAAGCTCTCACGCGCAGCGTCGTGGATAGACACCGTGCTCAATGACCATCCCTTGCCCAGCGCCTCTGGCGTGGAGAACCTGCCACGCCTGCTAAGCTTCGCGACACTGTCGTGGATAGGCACCGCGCTCAGGGGCCACCCCCAGTGCACCCCCTCTGGCGTCGAGAAAATGTCACGCCTACAAAGCTTTGCAACAGCGCTCGGGGACCACCCCCTGCGCACCCCCTCCATCGTTGAAACAGCGCCAACCCCCCGCGACACTGTCGTGGATAAACAGCGCGCCCAGGAACCACCCCCTGAACCATCCCTCTGGCGTCGAGGAAATGCCACGCCTGCTAAGCTTTGCGACAGTGTCGTGGATAGACACCGCGCTTAGGGACCCTCTGCGCTGGCGTCGAGAAATTGCCACGCCTGCCGGGCTCTCCGACCCTGGCCCGCATAGAGACCGCGCTCAGGGACCACCGATGCGCGCTCCCTCTGGTGTCGAGAAAGTGCCACGCCTGCTGGGCTCTCCGACCCTGGCACGCATAGGGGCCGCGGTGAGAGACTACCCCCTGCGCACCCTCTCTAGTCAGACGCGTGTCTCATGTACGCGCCGTGCATGCGTTGCGTGTGGGTGAGGGGAAGAAAGAAGAGGAGGAGAGGAGGACGGAGACGCGGGTGCGACGCGACAGGGAAGAAAACCAGAACCCCACGAACCAGATGGGGAAACATACACCAGCAAACCCCCCGAATAGCAGGAAAGGTCCAGAAACGGTGCGAGGGGAACGGGATCCGGCCATATTCGACAGAGATGACGGCACGGGCATGTGCACCGTAGTGGATGTTTTTGGGGATCGTTGCCGTCGGGGCTAAACATGTAGCCGGCATTGAGGCGAGAGCACGGTTCTTGAACAATTTGCGAGGGCGACTGAGGCGCAAGGGTTTCCAGACCGGGCGGTCTAGGGCTCCCGTCCCCCCTGTGGGACTCTTCCGCGGCATTCATCCCACATAAGAACCCTCAAGCGAAACGCGATGAGGGAAAAACCCGACGTGAGGGCTTTTGCGATCCAGCTGCCTACGGCAAGTCCCGCCACCGTGCCTGGGTTGTGGATGTTCGTCGCCCATCCACGCTCGCCCAGTGGACGTTCGTCGGGATCTCGTGGGGGGCCTCGCGGGGGGCCTCTTGGATGCAGTTTTGAGGCCTCTTGGGGGCCGTTTGGGGGCCTCCTGGGGGCCTCTCGGAGACTCGGGGTGGAAAACCAATCTTCGGGAAGGGGTCCAGACCTCCGAAGGGGCACACTGGACAAGAAAACAGGACGGCGGAGTTCTGGGTGCACGGCCGGCACGAGGCTTCAGAGCAGCCCTGGCCTTGGAGGGGTGCGTTTTTGCTCTTCGCGTGTGGGTTCTTCGCTGCGGGGCGCTCCTCGCTGGGGGTTCTTCCGTGGGGCCCCGGGCCTTCTGCGAAGGGGCTCGTGCTTTTGACCCGCGTTCTAGTGTTAAGTCGGGCCTGTCCCTTTACAGGGGGGATATTCAGAAATAGTAAAAAATTGTTTGAGGACTATTTTAGGGCATTTCTGTTGTACCATTTTGGAATATGTTTCAAATATTTTCCTTATTCGTCGAAAATCCCCCTGTAGGGGGACACGCCCGACTTAATCCTAGTGACCAGGTCACGCTTCGACTGTAGGAGAGATGGATCTTGCTGCCGGGGCCGTGAAGGATTCCAGATGCCGATCAGTACCCCTCCATCCTTTCTTGCAACACGCCCCCACCCCACCCCCCTCTCGCCCGCGCACACGTCTTTGGCCCCGATGCGCCGACCGTGATCCCCATGGCCCCCATTTTCGGTGCACCCGACTCCCCTCCAATCTTTTTGCCTAGCGGGCGAGGAGGAGGAGGAGGAGGAGGAGGAGGAGGAGGAGGAGGAGGAGGAGGAGGAGGAGTACGAAGCACAAGGCTCCACCGTCGGGGCCGCCCGTCCTCGTGCGGCTGGGAAGGCTCTGCCCCTTGCGCGCCGCCGCGGTCGCCGTGGGGGGGGGGGCGAAGTTCTCTCGGCCACTTTGGGACAGCCGCCCCCGACGACGACAGAGTTCCGGCTGTGCTGGTCCCCGCCCGCGGTTGGGCGTTGCGTAGTGGAGGGGTCATAAACGGGGGGGTGGCGAGGGTGGTCCGACGACCCCCCAAACGGTACCTAAACGAGCCCCCTGGGGCTTTGGAGGGGCCCGAAAGGGGCACGAAAAGGGACCGTTTCTGACCCCCCCATTTATGACCCCCCCATTAAGCCACGCCCAACGCGGACTTCCTGAAGGCAGAAGCGGTTGCAAAAGGTGTTGCTTGCAGTGAACTCGGGGGCGGCAAAGAGGGGGATGATGACTAGGGGGGGGGGGATATCATGGCGGGGGGGCCAGGATATTTCCGCAGATTATCGTGGGCCTCTTCTTATTACATGACGTCCCTGGCCCCCCCGCTGGCCGCGCACATGCCGCCGGGCATGATTTGCCCCCCCCCCCCCCCCCCCCCCCCCCTCTTGGACGCCCCCCTCTTGGCCGCTCCCGATGAACTCATGGCAGGACTCCTGCAGTAAACTCACCGAAGGCAAAAGGATCTGTTGCCTTCAGCGAGCTCGTGGGCGCCATCCCGAGGCGCAGGTGCGTGCCTCCAGTGTGCTCCTTGCCGCCGCAACATGCCTTCAGCAAGTTTTTTTTGTTTTTCGTGTGCTCACTCCCGCCCCGCCCGCGCTCGGCGCAGGGCCGCGCGGCCGCCGATTCGCTTGTAGCGCGCGCGCGCGCGCTGGCGCGCGCCGGCGCCCCCCCGCCGATCGCGGGCGGTCGCCAGGGCGCCAAGAGGCCCGCTCGTCAGTGGCAACGCTGGGAGGCGACGAGAAGGGGCGAATGCAGTCGGACCGAGGTATAAGATCGAGGCAGGTTAGGGGTCTTCGTGTTTGCTGGATGCCCTTGTGCATCCCCGGGAGGGTACCCTTTGATTGTTCTGTGTGTTTTGGCCGACGGAGGGTCTCATGTTCTTGAAGGATGTTTTTCTGGCCCGAGTCCAGCCTTCGGCGAGCCTTCGACGAGGTTGTTCTTCTCCTCCTCCTCCTCCTCCTCCTCCTCCTCCTCCTCCTCCTCCTCCTCCTCCGGCGTCGATGGTCCATGTCTTCGGGAGGCTCCCCGGCCAGTGCATGTGATGCCCGCCCCTGGGCTGTTCGCCCCCGTCGTCGCCGCCGATTCAGCGCCATAGGGCGCGCTAGGCTCGGGGCAGGGGGGGGCGAGATATTCGGGGGTCTGGAGCTGGCTGGGGGTCTGAGGTGGCGTTGGTTGAGGAATGTGCCCAGGAGGCTTCAGACCCTGGGGGGGTCCCTTTCTAATAAGTGCGGCGGTGATATCCATGGCCAGTCCACGATTGGCTTTCCACTGGCTTCGAGACCCTAGATTCCTTGTCCATTGGTTCCTTATCCAATGCCCCCACCGGGATATATTTGCCTCCGTCGTCGCCGCCGACGGCGCTATGGGGGGCGCTAGGCTCGGGGCAGGGGGGACGAGATTCTCGGGGTTGGAGCCGGCTGGGGGTCTGCGAGGTGGCCCAGCCCTGGTTTGAAGTCGGGCGTGTCAAACATAGTTTAACAAAAATGGACTCAGCAGGAGGAATATTCCAAAATAATCAAACACAGATAGTATGGGGGCGATGCTTGCCGCATTGTTTGGCTATGTTTACCCATGTTTCGAACATGTGTCATTTTTCGTCCAAGATCCCCATGCCGGAGGACATGCCCGACCTGACACTGGTTCCGTCCAGCAAGAGTCAGGAGGGAAAAAAACACACAGACACAATTAATCGTCGACCCCCAGGAAAATATGGGAAAATATGGGAAGTGGGGGGGAAGACAGAAACCCAGAAAATATGGGAAAATATGGGGAATCCTTTTATTTGTGTGTATTTATTTGTGTGTCCTGGCGCCCCTTCAAAGAGGAAGAAGGGATTCGAGGTTCTCGGTTCGAGAAGGTGTCTTGCCTTTGTGGCTCTCCGGGGGCCGTGTTCGGACCCTGGGCTCGTCAAAAGGCAGGATCTGTCAGGAGGGGAAAAAACACACAGACACAATTAATCGTCGACTTCCCAGAAAATATAGGAAAATATGGGAAGTGGTGGGGACGACAAAAACACAGAAAATATAGGAAAATATGGGGAATCGTTTTATTTGTGTGTATTTATTTGTGTGTCCCAGTTTCCCTTCAATCTGGGGTGAACAGCTGCACAGGAGGGACCCCGCGAGGGGTCTGGGGACTGATTTGAGCGGATGTGGCGTCGCCCCCCCCTTCTAATCGGATTTTCTGGGGGCCCGTCCAGTTCAGACGCTCTGGCCGCCGCCAAATTCGAGGTTCGACCAGAGCCCGAGTTACCAGGCAGGGGGGGCGGTCAGGGATGACTCCTGATTCGGGCCTCCCAGTTTCACCAGAGTTGCCCGGGGTTGCCTTCCACCCGAGTTTTCCCAGATCACAGTCCGCCCCATGTGGATACTGTCCAGCACGCTCCTGATACAGGAGTCATTCGGGATCAAGCGGTCTCGGGTGTTTCCCAGATCTCATCTGGGGACGCGTAAACAGGGCCCTGATTACCCCGACCAGGTCTATCCCCGAAAATTCGGGTGCCCAGTTTGAGGTGTCCCTGACAGTTTTCCAAATTCGGGATGGTTTCCAGCAGCTGGCCGAGATCGTGCAGAACGGCCGCAAGAGGCCCGAGATGTGACCCGAGAAAACCACACGACGAGGCTCAGCGAGGAACGCATCGACCCCCAGTCGCCCACTTATCGCCAATCGGGGGCCGACAGGTCACCCCGCCCAGGAACGCGCGGCACCGCTATCGAGGGCAGAGGGCCTGTCGCCGATCTATCGGCGACGTATCGCCGATTACAGGTCGGTGTCCCCCCCCCTGAGCCCGTGCCCTCCTATCCTTGCCTCCCGGCTTGAAATTCGGGCCCCCGCCCGCCGGCAGAGCCGAGCGACCGCGCCAGCCGCAAGAGGAGGCGGGTCGGCACGCTGGTCCAGACGCCCGGCGCCTCCAGTCAGAGGAGCAAGAGGTCATGATCTGAAGTTGCCCTTGTACGCCCGCTTCGAAACGTAACACGTACTATGGTCAAAACGTCCGTGCGATCACGCTGCGTGTTGACTTCGGCACATGCTGGCCCACGTGTTGGGCGAACGTGCCACGCCGTCGCACGATGTTTGGATCTCCGTGCTGAGCTCTCCATGTATGTCAAGACGCTACAGGCTGCGTGTGGCGCATCGGGGCGGCTAGGGACAGGACCATGCTGCTCCAAGATTCCCAGGATACCCCTCAAGCTCCACACGGGTTGCAAAAACGAAGGCCGCCAGATGTCCCGAAGTTCACGGAGCGCACCCTGAGCTAATCACATCACGACATGTTCCCTGTCCAATCCAGGGTTAGGTCGGGCATGTTCCTCTACAGGCAGAATCTGTATTCAACGGTTGACAGAGTTAGACAAATAAATAAAAGCAGCCCAAACAGCAGAAACATCCTTCGCAGACTATGTTTTGACAATTTTCTAATATTCCTTGTGCAGAGGAAAGCGCCCGACTTACATCCAGGGGGCAGGCATCGAGGTGGCCGGCCTTCTCTCGCCGTGCTCCCTCGGCCTCGCGGAGGACGGCCTCGGGCGGTGGGGCCGCCACACAAAATGTTTCTGAGGGCGGCAGTTTGGCCCCGGGGTCGAGCCCAGATCTCCGCCGACATGTTGTTCCCAACCATCCTGTGATGTTGGGTCCTCATTTTGAAGAGACAGCGCCCCGTGTTCCTCACTCCTTCCTCCTCCCCCTCCTCTCCCCTCCCATCATCATCATCATCATCATCATCATCATCATCATCATCATCATCATCATCATCATCATCAGCATCAGCATCAGCATCAGCATCAGCATCAGCATCAGCATCATCAGCATCAGCATCAGCATCAGCATCAGCATCAGCATCAGCATCAGCATTATCATCATCATCATCATCATCATCATCATCATCATCATCATCATCATCATTATCAGCATCGTCAGCATCATCATCATCATCATCACCATCATCATCATCGACAGCATCATCATCATCATAAAATTCAGCATCGTCAGCATAATCATCGTCATCATCATCAGCATCATCATCATCATTATCATCATCATCAGCATCATCAGTCTCGTCATCATCACCATCATCATCATCATCATCATCAGCAGCAGCAGCAGCATCATCATCATCATCATCGCCATCGTCATCGTCATCGTCATCGCCTGTGGTGTTGGGTCCTCGTTTTGAAGATACGGTCCCCGCATTCCTTCTCCCTCCTTTCTCCCTCCTCCTCCCCCTCCTACCTCCTCACCCTCCTCCCTGCGTTTCACCCACCCAGTATAGCGTTTCGTGGCCCCATAAGGAGCTCCACCGAAGCCCCCAGTGGGACCGTCCGCATGCGTCTGGGAAGCCAAATTTGGCACACCCCTCACACGCTTCGTGGCCCCATCGGGATCTCCACCGAAGGCCCCACTGCCACCGTCCGCATGCGTCCTGGAAACCCACTCCTGCGTTTCACCCACCAAGCACAGCGCTTCCTGGCCCCATAGGCAGCTCCACCGAAGCCCCCAGTGGGAAAGTCCGCATGCGTCCCGAAAACCAAATTTGGTACACCCTCACACGCTTCGTGGCCCAATAGGAAGCTCCACCGAAGGCCCCAGTGCCACCGTCCGCATGCGCCCTGGAAACCCATCCCTGCGCTTTACCCACCCAGCACAACGCTTCATGACCCCATAGGGAGCTCCACCGAAGCCTCCAGTGGGACCGTCCGCATGCGTCCCGAAAACCAAATTTGGCACACCCCTCAAACGCTTCGTGGCCCTATTAGGGAGCTCAACCGAGGTCCCCAGTGCCACCGCCCGCATGCGTCCAGAAAAGCAAATTTGGCACACAGCCTCCTCCCTCCTCCTTACGTTACACCCACCCAGTACAGCGCTTCGTAGTCCATATGGAGCTCCACCGAAGCCCCTAGTGGGACCGCCCGCGTCCCCCTCCACACCCAATTTGGGCACACCCCTCACACGTTTCGTGGCCGCATAGGGAGCTCCATCGAAGGCCCCAGTGCCACCGCCCGCATGCCACACCTTCGGCACACCCCTCGCACGGTTCGTGGCCCCACTATGGCGGGCAAGTCCCCAGTGGCACCGCCCGCACACGTCAGCCACACCCACTTCGGCACACCCCTCACACACTTCGTGGTCCCATAGGGAGCTCCACCGAATGCCCCAGTGCCACCGCCCGCCTGCTTCCGCCACACTCACGGTCTCAGGGAACGTCTGGAGACTACCGGGGAGGAGGAGGCGGAGGAGGAGGAGCATGGGGAGGAGAAGGAGGAGGAGGCCCTCTCTCCCTCGAGCGCATTTTGCTTTGCAGTTGCGGGAGAGTCCATTCCACCAGCGAGGGTCTTTCCGGTGTTCTCGTTGTGGCCGCCGTAAACGAGCGGAGGAGGAGTGGTCTCGTGGATGTCGTCGTCGCAGTGGCGGGGTGCGCATGGCGGCCCCGCCTTCTTTCGGCACACCCCTCTCACACACACACACACACACACACACACACACACACACACACACGGCGACTGGCCCCTTAGGGAGCTCCACCGAAGGCCGCAGTGGCAGGGTTTGCAAAGCGGCCCCGCCCCATTTTGGCGGACCCCTCACACGCTTCGTGGCCCCATAGGGAGCTCCACCTAAGGTCCCAGTGGCGGAACTCGCATGGCGGAGCCGCCCCGCACCCCTCACGCGTTTCGTGGCCCCACATGGAGCTCCACCCAAGGTCTCAGTGGCGGAACCCGCATGGCGGCGTCGTCCCAATCTGGCACACCCGTCACACGTTTCGTGGCCCCACGGGGAACTCCACCGAAGGCCCGTGTGGCACCGTCCGCATGCGTCTCCCCCAATCACTACAGCGTTTCGTGGCCCATAGGGAGCTCCACCGAAGACGATACCCACAACTGTGGTACTCGCAGCTGCATTTGGTTGGGTCCTTCGCCAGGCTATGTTTTGTCCATCCCGGTTGTTGTATCGGCCGAGGGCCATCAAGAATGGATCCCTGGCGAAAGATTCCTCCCCGGGAAGAGGCCAGGACCTGCGGGGCGACGAATTGAAGAAACACCTCGTCGGATGTCTGGGAGCCGGAGGCCCACGCGCCCAAGAAATCGGCGCGCCGGATGTCCGGCGGGGAGAGAAGTCCACGAGGGAGCCCCGATGTTTTGGGCCCGACCTGGTGGGTCCCTGTCTTGGTCCCCAGGACCGTCACCAAAAGGGCACGGGACGGAACAGAAAGTATACCCCATGAAAGGTTTGGGGCAGGACAGTAAACATGGATGCGCGCTGCCGCCGCTTCGAGCGATAAGACGGAGGAGGGAGAAGAGGAGGAGGAGGAGAAAGGAGGAGGAGGAGGAGGAGGAGGAGGAGGAGGAAGGGGAGGAGGAGGAGAAAGGACGGAGATGAGGAGGATGAGGAGGAGGAATGATCGAGGCTCTTGCTGGGGGCGGTGCTAGTATCATGGCTGGCGCCACGCAATAGGGCGCAGGCAATGACCTCCTTTTCTCGTTGCCATGTTGAGCCATTAGTCTGATGTTGACTGTTGACCATGCGCCCCCTGCCCCCCCTCATCCGCGCAGTTGTTTCGGGCCATGACGAGCCAACTGCCGCACGGAAGGCAAAGAAAAGGCGGATAATGATGATGATGAGGAGGAGGAAGATGAGGAAGAGGGCGTGCACGAGGATTTTGTGGAGGAGGGGGAGGAGGATGAGGAGGCTGAGCCGGACGAAGAGGACGGCAAGACAGAGGAGGTAGCAGGAAAAACAAAATAGGTGGATGAAGACCAGTGCGAGCAGCAGCAGGAGGCGCGAAGAGGAGGAAGAGGAGCAGGCGGAGGAGGGGGAAACAGGACAGAGCAGGATGAGGAGACAGATGATGTGGGCGAGATGGAAGAGGAGGACGAGGATAGATACGGAGACGATGACGAAACGCGACGCCAGGCACCATCGGGTGCAGGAATTACCTCCTGAAGCTGAAGATGGAGTGCCACAGTTGCGACAGCTGTCTAGCAACAGCCACCTGCCCATGAGGCTCCTCCTCCTCCCCCCCTTCCCCTTCCGCCCCCCCCTCCCCCCCCCCCCCACACACACACACACACATACACACACACAAACACACAGACACGCACACATACACATATACACGCACGCACAGACATTTGTTTTGCGTCGCGGCCCGCTCGCAACGCAGGGCGGAGAAAGTCGTAGAGCAGCAGTATCGTGCGCGCGTGTAGAACCGCCCGAGCCCTCAGAGACCGCTTATGGTCCCGCAGCACCCAGCCGCCATAAGCCGTCGTGGCCTGGATGAGGGGAGGGGCCGTGAAAAGACGAGGTTACGGTCCGGCGGAGGTACCATAAGCTCTGCAGGACTGGATGGCAGAGGGGAAACAAACACAAACACACACACACACAGTTCCAACACACACACACACATACACAACTCTCTCTTTCTCTTTCTTTTTATTGATTTTTTATCTCTCTCTCTCTCTCTCTCTCTCTCTTTCACACACGCACACTTTGTTGCGTCGGCGGCTGGGCAGAGGGCGGTTGCTCCGGCGGATTGGCAACAGGGGACACGCTGTATGCAACTTGAGGCCGCAGTTCACGGAGGAGGAGGAGGAGGAGGAGGAGGAGGAGGAGGAGGAGGAGGAGGAGGGGCCCCGGCGCGGCAGGGGGAGATGAAGCTGGGCCACACACACACACACAAACACGCACACATACAAACACACACCCGTAGCCATTCAGGCTCAAGCCGCTTTAGCTCAAGTCCGTAGCAATTTTGGGTCAAGCGTTCGCATGTCCTCCGCTTCGGCAGTCCCGATGGCCGCGCGTGGGGCTAGAGGGGCTTGCGCGCCGCTTGCTGCCGCTGCTTCGCTGGTCGAAACGGCGGTCCGCGGGGCGGCGCTGGCGAAGGCACCCCGCAGGACGGTTGCGGCGGTGGCGCGCGCGGTGGTATCGGCTGGCTTTTTCAGGCTAGCCGAGGCGCCCGTACCACGTGCCGCGACGCCAGCCGAGGTGCCTGTTCCCGATGGAGCGCCTGGTGCGCCGCTTGCCGCCGCGGCGCGGGAAGCGCGTCGGCGCAGGCGCCCACGTCAGGTCGAGCGTCGTCGTGCTGCCCCTGCAGCTGCGGCGGCGGGCGGCACGGTTGGCGTCGGCGACGACGGCGGCTCGGCGGAGACCGCCACGGGCGCACTGGCGGCGGGGGGCTCCCCTGCCGCCGCGGCCGCTGGCGCAGCTGGTGCCGCTGAGGCCGTGCGCGCGGCGGGCCTGGGGCTCGTGCCGACGGCTGGGGCGGCGCCCGCGGTGCCAGGCATTGCGGCTTCGGACCTCGGGCCCGACCTGGACGACGAGCGGGCGGACTGCCTCGCCTCCCGTCGGCGGCGGAGGAGGCGGGGGCGGCGGCAGCCGTGCGTGGGCGGTGGCACCGCGGCTGCCTCGGCGTCGGCGGCGGCGGAGGAGCTGGTGGCGGCGCCCTCGGCGCCTGCAGCTGGCGGAGCAGGCGGCTCGGCGGTGACGTTCGACGATGTCCAGGCGCTCGCGGCGCAGGGCGTGCTCGAGCAGGTCGGCGCGTCGCCGTGGCAGTCTGCGGAGGTGCGGCGCATGCTGGAGGCGAGACCGTGCGGGGCCCTGGCGTTCCGCGGTGCGGCGGCGCTGGGCGGGCCCACTGGGTCGCCGACAAGTCGGTACGAGGCGTCGGCCAAATCGGCGTGAGGCGAGCGTTCCTAGGGGAGCAGGCGGCGCGGCGCCGTGCGCTGCGCCCGTTCGCCGCCTTCGCCGTCGACGCCTCCGCGCATGACGTGATCGTGGTGCTGGAGGGCGGCCCATCGGGTGCAGGACTCGGTGACGTGGCGACCTCGGCGGCTGCCGCGGGCGCAGCACGGCTGCGCGCGCGTTGCACTTGCAAACTCACACTCACATTCTCTCTTTCTCTATCACTCTCACACACACACTCACTCTCTCTCACACACACGCACTTACTCTTTCACGCACTTACCAACTCTCTCACACACACACTCTCACACACACACACACACATTCACGCACGCACGCACGCACGCACGCACGCACACGCACACACAAACACACACACACACATACACACCACACATACAATATACACACACGCGCATGCGCACGCACGCACACACGCACACTCACACCCGTAGCCGTTTTGGTTCAAGCGGCTGCATGGCCTCGCCTGCGCGCGCGCAAGGACCCCTGTTCGGCGAGGCGCGGCTGCGGGGTGCCGCGGCCTACATGGGCTCCCTCGGCCCACGGTGCCTCCTTGGTGGAGGCCGCCGTGCGGGCCGCGGTGCTGGCTGGGGCGCCGCGGCGCACCGTCGCGGCTGTCGCGCGCTCGGCCATCTCCGCCTCGCTCTTCGCGTGAGGAGAGGGGCCGATGCCGACGGCCGAGGCGGCGCCTCCCGTTGCGTCCCCTACCGTTGCTGCGATGCCTACTGTTTCGCCCGCCGCCCCTGCTGCGAGGGCGGAGCCCTCGTAGCGCGGCGCGCCGCGGAGGCGCCGCCCGCTGCTGCTGCTGCTCCGGCGGCTGGCGCTGGGTCTGCTGCTGGAGCTGCGGCAGTGGGCACTGGGCACTCCTCCTCCTCCTCCTCCTCCTCCTCCTCCTCCTCCTCCTCCTCTTCCTCCTCCTCCTCCTCGTCCTTCTCCTCGTCCTGCTCCTGCTCCTCCTCCTCCTCCTCCTCCTCCTCGTCCTCCTCCTCGTCCTCCTCCTCCTCCTCCTCCTGCTCCTGCTCCTCCTCCTCCTCCTCCTCCTCCTCCTCCCTCCTCCCTCCTCCCCCTCCTCCTCTTGGACGCCCCCCTCTTGGCCGCCCCCGAGAGGCCCGCGGGAGCCGCCGGCGGCTGCTCGACCACGAGTGGGCCGACTCGGCCCCCGTCATGCTCTCATCGGCGGTTTGCGGCGCCTGCGCCCCCGCAGCGGCGGAGGCCGCGCGCGCGGGTTTCGGGGGTTGCCCCGAGACAGGAACCGTGCTGACGGCTGGAGCGGCGCTTGCGGTGCCAGGCATTGCGGTTTCGGACTTCGGGCCCGACCTGGGCGACAAGCGGGCGGACTGCCTCGCCTCCCGCCCGCGGCGGAGGAGGCGGGGACGGCGGCAGCCGTGCGTGGGCGGTGGCAACGCGGCTGCCTCGGCGTCGGCGGCTGCGGAGCTGGCGTCGGCGCCCTCGGCGCCTCTTGCTGGCACGGCTCG
>CAUYUJ010015471.1:122500-182500 GCA_963575745.1 Prorocentrum cordatum | reverse complement strand
AGATGTCGCGCCTCGCACGCCGCCACGTGCAGGTACCCATCTCTCAGAAGATGTGGGTAGAAGAAAGATGAAGCAGGATGCGTTCAAATAAAGTTGCCTTTCACCCATACCCTGAAGAGGAAGGAAAAGAGGAAACCGATCGAGTTTCAAATAGGACGGCGCCTGAAGTAGAGTGAAATCTGGGAGCCCCCAAATGCATACTTCCAATCACCGATGAGTGCCGTTGCATACGAATGGCCCGCAGACGTCTCCGCGAGGGTCCCCCCCCTCTTATAGGGCAGACCACCTCGTGGGATGGGGGGCTAGGGAGGGGATGGACGGAGGGGAAGGGATACAGTCGAAGTCCTGCCACCAGGAACCTTCGATCGGGTGGGAACGACGCCCTTTTTGGGGCCCAGTGGTAACTGGATCTGCCAGGGACGTCCGATGCAAGCCCCAGGGTGAAGGACCTAAGGAGCCCGGAGCACCGGCTAGCGGCCACGGCCGCCGACGCCTGGCGAGAGGGGGGAGCAGGGAGGAGGAATCGCCGGCGAGCCAGGGCGGTCCAGGGCCCGGTCCAGGGCCGCGGGGTGCCGCTGGGGTCCCCCACCTGGCCGGCCGATGGCCGCCAGAGCCGGGGCCTCCCGCTCTTCCTGGTCGACACAGCGCAGGGTTGGAATTTTCTCGGGAGGGGAAAAAACACAGACACAAGTAATCGTCGACCCCCAGGGAAACATGGGAAAATATGGGAAGTGGGGGGTAAGACAAAGACCCAGAAAATCTGGGGAAAATATGGGGAAGCCTTTTACTTGTGGGTATTTATATTTGTGTGTCCTTGGGCCCCTTCGTTTTCGCTCCCAAGATGGACACTCGTGCATGGCAGGAAAGGGACGGGGCGCGCAGGTCGCGCGAGCGGCCGAGCTGTCGCTCTCGCCTCGGCGCCGCGCTCATCTCTCTAAATCAGGAGGGGAAAAAACACACAGACACAATTAATCGGCGATTCCCAGAAAATATAGGAAAATATGGGAAGTGGGGGGGAAGACAAAAACCCAGAAAATATGGGAAAATATGGGGGATATTTTTATTTGTGTGTATTTATTTGTGTGTCCCAATTCCCCTTCACTAAAGACCTGAGCTCCCACTTGGGCCTGGCGCGCCTTTTCCGCACGCGATCTCGCCGGCGCAGGAGCGGAGGAAAACGGCGCTCTCGCTTCGGTGCCGCGCAGCTTTCATCGAAACGTTGGCGCTGCCGCCCTGACGCGGCGGATCGTTTTCACTTGCGGATCTAGGAGGGCCCGCTCGAGCGGGCCACTTGTCGCCCTTACCCAACGTTCGTGCACGTTTCGCTCGGAAGTGGCGTTCCCGCGCGGGCGCGGCGCACGCTTCGTCTGCCGAGTCGAATGACAGCGACGCAGCAGGGCCGCGCGAGAGCTGGCGAAATGCCGACCTCCTCCAAACGCCGCCCAGTTTGTGAGTTAGGGGGCCACATGCGAACCCTACCCCTACCCCCACGATTTCTGAGAGGGAGGGTGGGGTAGGGTAGGGGTAGGCTTCGCATGTGGCCCCCCTATGGGTGGAAGTGGCAGTGCTGTGTCAGCGCGACGCGTGCTTCGTCTTCGCCGCGACCATCGGAAGTGTTGCCGCTCCCGCCCCTGCGTGGCTCGCGTAGTCGTTGTTTCCCCTTTCTGCTAGATCTTGGGGCGCGGGGCCGCGTGCGAGAGCCTTCCATCCGAACGCGTTCCAGGGAGGGAGGGAGGGGGAGGAGGAGGAGGAGGAGGAGGAGGAGGAGGAGGAGGAGGAATTGGAGGAGGAGGGAGGAGGAGGAGGAGGCGGAGGAGGCGGACGAGGAGGAGGATGAGGACTACTCCGGCGAGAATAGTCATTCTGCATATGTTTCCCTCAGTCCCAGATATGGGCGTTGCCACAATCTTGAACAGAACAACAGAACATCGAGGGTGAACTGCGGCGCGGCTCGGGGAGCAGCATGTCGGCGTGCTGGAATCGTCGCGCATCGCATATTTCCCATCGGCAAGATTCTGCAGCGGAGGGCCATGCCAAGAAGCACCCTGCTTGCCTCCAGGGTGCCCTTGGTTTCGATGGTTTCGATGGTGTTGCCATGGAAGGTTTTGTGGTGGTCGGGCCCCCGCTGTACTGTATACTAGATGGTCGATCTGCCAGGATGGCGCCCGAGCCCACTCGGGAGCCGCCGTCGCTCGCGCGTGGAAACCCTCGTGACTCGCGGGGACACGTGGGCCGAAGGGAATGCCGAGAGCGCGGGCCCCACTCCTCCGGCTTCCCCGGGAGACACTGTGCGGGCGCAGGCGGGCGCGCCTGTCGTGATCCGCGCTGTCGCGGTTGTCACCCCTGTTGCATGTCGATGAGATCACTACTTTTCTGTGACCGCTATTTCTTGTCAGCGGGACCACTCCTCTTCGTCGATGCGAGCACTGGTTCCTGCGTGACCACTGCAGTGCGTCGGCGTGACGACTCGCACTGGCCTGACCACTGGGTATGCCGGAGCGCCCGCCGCGCCCGAGCGTCTTCCAGTCTGGGGGCCGGGGCGACGCCGTGGGAAATGCTGGTTTCTCTCGGGCCACTCTCCCAGCAGACTTGGTGGTCGAATGGGTAGGCCCCGCAGCGAGTGACCTACCAGCCTGCGCGCGCGCCGCCGTCTCTGGGACTCGGGCGCGGTTCTCGCCGCCCCGTGGCCGCTGAGAGGCCACGCGCGCGCGCCTCCCCCGCGGGGGCGCGCGCGGCTGCAAGCTTGCCCGCGGGCTTGGTTTGGGCGTCTAGCCTTGAGTCGGGCGTATCCCTCCTCTGTACCCCTCTACTGGAGGAATATTCAAACATACAGAGTAGTCTGGGGACGATGTGTCGATTGTTTTGTATATATAATTAGTGGTTATGGATGGCTGCTTTTTAATGTTTCGTCCAAAATCCGCCTGTAGGGGGACATGCCCGACCTGAGTCTAGCCCGCGCCCGCTGGGATGGGGGGGGCCACTCGTGACCTGTTCGGTCCACGAACCCGTGCCCGCGAGCGTGCTTGGGCGCGCGGGCGCTGCGCGGGCCGGGGTGGCCTGCCCGCTCGTCGCGCCAAGTGGTCCGTCGCGCTCTGCGCGATGACGGCTTGGCTTGTGGCCCCCGTGGCAGGGCGGCGGGAGGGTGGTGTCGATTGGGGGGGGCTCGGAGACGAGGGGGGGGGGCAGGGGGACCGACCGTCGCTGCAGCGCCATCCAGGACGCTCAGACGAAACAGGCAGAATGAGGACAGGCGGGGCCCGCTAACTCGATCGACCCGGCGAACCTGATTCTCATCATGATCATCCACCTCGTCATCATCACCCTGCTCACCCTCCTAATCATTTCCTCTTCTTTGGCAAGCCGCAGGCGTGAGGCGTCAGTCTTTCTGCTCTTCCTCCGTCTCCCCTTTTCTCCACATCATCCTTCTGTTCCTTCCCCCCCGTCCAGCCCCTCCTCCTTCACCCCTTGCCTTCCACCTCCGTCTCCAGCTCCTCCCGCTCATGATGCTCCACCTTCCATCATCATCACCACAGCCATCATAACCATTTTTCGGGGGTGCGGGCCGCAGGCGATCCAGGCGTGAGGCGCCAGTCCTCCTCCTCCTCCTCCTCCTCCTCCTCCTCCTCCTCCCCCTCCTCCTCCTCCTCCTCTTCCTCCTCCTCCTCCTCCTCCCTCAAGCCACCTAGGCCCAAGCAGTTTGTTTGTGCCGACTCTTGTGCTTGCTCGGAGCGCTTGAGGCACACAGAGCAGAGCCCGTTGCGGAGGCCAGTCATCTGTGACAAAAGCAAGAGTGTCAGTCCACGCTCGTTCCCTGCCATGGCTTTCTTTGAGCGTAATGCGCGGCTGTGGAGCCGCTGCCAGTGCGGGAAGTGTGAGTGGAATGATGTGATCACCCGTGGGCAGGGCATATGCACCAAGTGTAAGCGCGAGGTCCCCCTGTTCACCCCCAAGAAGAAGAAGGGGGGCCTCCGTTCCAGATCGCAATCGCCAGGGAAGGTTTCGTTTGCCGACGAGGCGGAGGTGTGGGACTTCGAGGAGCAGGAGCCCGACCAATGCAGCTCTCAGAAGGGCCCGTGGTCCAAGGCCAGCTCCACGATCGACCACCTGATGGAGGCCATGAAGAGCACCAATGACCAGGAGCTCAAGATGGTGTTGAAGAATCGGATTGAGTTGCTGAAGAAGGCCCCTGCGGTATCAGAGCCGCCCCCCTCTGCCGCCGACAGCTACAAGAGGGCGGAGGGCCACTGGAGGGATTGCAACCACAAGCATGACCAGTGCGTGGCCAACGTGCGCCGTCTTCGCACGTCCTTGGCCACGGCAGAGAGTAAGGAGGAGGCGGCTGCGGAGGCTTTGGCAGCAGCCGCAGTCGCCAAGACGCGGGCAGCTGAGGTGCTCGCACGTGCTGAGGGCCTTGGTGGAGAGCAGCGGCCGCAAACTGTTCCAGAGGCCAAGGCACCAGAGGCTTTCACCGTCTCGTGGGACTCCAGCCTGTTCGACGACTTGGACAATTTGGAGTGTGAGGAGACGGAGAGGCAGGAGCTCAAGCAGATTCACGCCACCTTGTTGCAAATGCAGGAGGGCTTCCAGGCGAAGAACGCTGAGGTGCAGTCTTGGCTTGCGAAGGCTGAGAAGTCAAAGGCTGAGATCGCCAAGAGGTTGGCGGCCAAGAGGAGGAGGGTCGACAACTCTGAGGAGGGCGACGACGAGGGCGACGGCGTGTCTGAGGCTGCCGAGGCAAGCGGCGCTGGCGCGACGGCAGGCGGCGACGGTGGCGCGGGCAGCCGTGCAGGTGGCCCAGCGCCGCCAGCGGCGGCGGAGGCCCCGTCTGCAGTCGACCCCGCGGCGGCGACCGCCGAGAAGGAGGCCGTGCGCGCTGAGGCGGCCAAGATCTCGGCGGCCAAGTTCGCGGCTGCTGAGGCTGCGGCCCAGGCCAAGGCCAAGGGCAAGGGCCAGGATGGCGCTGCCGCGGCCTGACGGTCAGCGCCTGCGGCCCCGCCCCGCGATCAGCTTCGCCCAGAGGCGGAGGTGCAGGCGCCAGTTTTGTCACTAGATTCGAGCTCGTGCGAGAACGAGCCCGTCTCCAACATCTTCTTTGCGAACGTCACGGCCATGGGTGACCGTGCGTGGACTCATTATCTAGATCTGTCAGCCAAGTTCGATATCTTGGGATGTGCGGAGACTCACGTGGGGGCGAGTCAGATGCGCGCATGGGAGAGCAAAGCTCGGCAGAAAAAAACTCAGGTTGATTGCTAACGCTGCCCGACCATCAGGACGGGGCAGCCAGGCGCAGGAGGATCGTGCCAATGAAGGAGGAGAGTGGGTACTCGCACGGGGCCACCTTCATGTCGAGCCGATCGCGGAGGCCAGGATGACGGGCGCGCTCAAGGCAGACGGCAGCGACGCGCTGGATGGGTTCACCGCGTCGGTGCTGCACTTTCGGGGCTTCTCGATGGTGCTGCTGATTGTCTACTGTTTCTCATCTATTGGCCTCGCTGGCAAAAATATTTCAAGGTTGCACAAGATTGGAGGGCTGTTATCAGCCTTGCAGCTGCCGTGGATATGCTTGGGTGATTGGAACATGGAGCCAAGTGTTCTTTCTCAGAGTGGTTTTCTACGACAAGTTCAGGGACGAGTTGTGACTCCTGGCGTACAGGTCACGTGCGACTCGAGTGTGCAGGGCAGCCTGATCGACTACGCGGTAGTCTCCGAGGCCTCCCTGCCGTACCTCATCAAGCTGGAGGCCGTCATGGACGTGCCCTGGCGCCCGCACATAGGATTGGTTCTTTCCATACGTTCTTCTGGCCTTCAGCTTCTGACACGACGGCTAGAGTGTGCTGGTAGATTGCCCCAGGTTTCCCGCCCGATGGTGAAAGCGACCCCAGGATCCAAGGCCTCGGTGGCCAAGAAGAAGCAGGCGGCGCAAGCTGCCATTGCCGCGGGAAAGCGTTCTGAGAACTATCTGAGTCTCTTCGGGGACGCGTTGAATTCACAAAATGCTGGTTCTGTTTTTGTTGAAGGCCCTTCCCAGGACGAGGAAACCGACGTCCCTGGTGAGGGGGCCCCCCTTCCTGAATTTGAAGACGAGGAGGAGGATCCGTGGGCCAATGAGCCTAACTTTGGCGGTCCGTCCAGGCCTGATGAAAATGCTTGTGCGCTTGAATCCATCGTTGTCAATTCGGGGGTCTGTAGCTCTGGCGTGTCAGGTAGTCAGGTGAATGGTTACCCCACCAGCCACAGGGACCCCCCCCCCAGCCACAAGCAGTGGATCGGTGAGCCAGGTGGAGCCTGAACCCTCGGAAGTGCCACAAGAGAAGGTCGAGCCTAGCTTCCTCATCCCTGAAGATGTGTGGGAGCAGCACAGGCCCCTGCATCAAGGGGACGTTGCCCCTCCTGCCCCTGCTCACTTTCTCAACTCCGTAGCCTTTCGGCTCAATCCTGGCCATGTTCATTTCGTGAGCTCATGGTTTTCTCAATGGGTCAACACTGTCGAGGATGTCATTTATGCTCATCATCAGGTCGTGCCATCTGGGGGCCCTCGACGGGGCACTGGATGTTCTTTCGTGGAAGAGTCAGTCAAGCAGAGCTCGCGATCTAGAGCTGCTCCTTTGAGAGATCAAGTTGCATGCTGGTGGAAACGTGTTGCATCTATCCTCTCGCAGTTCGAGCGGCATCGTGGGCGAGATAATGGTCGGTCCCAGTTGGTTCAGTTGCAGCAAGCAGCCAGGCGCCTTGCTACCGAGAAGCCCGATGGAGTTGACAAGATTCTGTTGAGCCAAAAGGATGTTGGGATTCAAGTCTGGGCGGGTTTGCTCCTGAACTTATCTGACACGCGTGATGTGGTGATTGCTAGTTTTCAACAACAGGCGGACAAGCTCTCTAAACGCGCTCTGCGGCGGGCGGTGCGAGAGTCTTTGTGTGAATTTCGGTCTTGGATTACTTCTCAGGAGGCCCTGGGAACGCTGCGCAGGAGGATGTGAGAAGAACCGCTACCAGCCGAGGAGGTTTGGTATGGCAGTACTGTTTTGGTGCACCCCAAGGATATCTTAGACCGTGAGGGTAAGCTATGGAAGGAGCTCTGGACATCTGCAGGTCGACGCGGAGGCTCGACGTGGAGGTGTTTTGCCGAAGCGTCAGAGCCGAGCGGTCGACGTGGAGGCTCAGTGCCATGTTTTGCCGAGGCGTCAGAGCCGAGCGGTGGGCGCTCCTCGAACCCAACCGTCTCTCAAGTTGCCAACGTTTTGTCGGGGGCCTCTCAGGCCACGCCATGTTTTGCTGAAGCGTCAGAGCCGAGCGCTGGGTGCTCCTCGAGCCCATGCGTCTCGCAAGTCGCCAATGTTTTGTCGGGGGCCCCTCAGGCCAAACCATGTTTTGCTGGGGCGTCAGAGCCGAGCGCTGGGTGCTCCTCGAGCCCATGCGTCTCTCACGTTGCCAAGGTTTTGTCGGATGCTCCATGGGCTGCGTCGGCAGGGTTAGAACGCATTGGGTTTGCTGGCGCTTCTCAAGAGGAACGACTTGCCGAAGCCTTTGCTGCCATCGAGGAGGCGGCGCGCGACGAGCCCATGGAGCCCATCGCCGCGGATCAAGTGCGCGGTATGGTTCACCGCATGCGTGGCAAGACAGGACTAGGCGCAGATCGTCTCTCTCCGCTCGATGTGGAGCGGCTTCCGCAGGCTGGCCTTGAGGAGCTTGCGGGGCTGATGAGCGTATGCGAAGCTACACTCACGTGGCCTCATCAGACGCAACTGGTAACCGGCAAATTGTTACCGAAGAAGGTGGAAGGAGATCGGGTTATAGGGCTCATATCGATGATAGGTCGTATTTGGTCGGGTATCCGTGAACAGCAAGTCAGAGATTGGTGTAGTCTTGTGGAGACGGAGTGGGATGCAGCCATACAGGGTAATAGTTCTTTGGTGGAAGCCTTCCACTGCACGCTAGCTGACGAAATTGCGGGGTGGATGAAGCTTCCGACGGGGCACGGTATGTTAGATATTAAGGGGTTCTACGACGGCATCGAATGGGATCTCTTGGTGTTTGCGGCTCTTCGCATGGGATATCCTCCAGTCGTATTTTATATGGAATTGGCCCAGTGTGTTGCGGCGCGCACGTTGGAGCAATTCGGAGTTGCATGCGAACCATTCCTCGTTGATCCTAGTATTATCCAGGGGCTCAGGTCGGGCACCAGATTCGCGAAGTGTATGACTCATTATGTTATGGCTCGTATCTCTCGTACCCATCCTGCTCTCGGCCATCGCATATGGATCGACGACTTGTCGCAGAGGATGTCTGGGTCCAGGCAGTCGGTCGTCAAGGGGGTCACTGCGTGTCTGGGGGCCACCTTTAATGAGCTGGCTAAGTGGCACTTGGATGTCTCGCCGAAGTCGATCGTGATTTGTTCTTTCCACGGGGATGCCAAGGAGATCGCCAAACGTTTGAAAGATCAAGGTTTCACTGTTCGGCCGCGACTTCAGGGAGCTTATCTCGGGATTGACCAGGGAGGAGGCAGAAGGGCGGCTCGGGCTACGCGCACTAAGAGAGTGGCCAAACACGGTCGTATGCATGCTCGTGTCGTTCGGTATGCGCGCGCTTCACGTCAGTATACTATCACGTCCAGGCTTGAACGGCTCGGAGCACAGGCAGCAGGCAACTACGGGCAGGAGCTCCACGGCACCTTCGGCCAACGTCTTGTATCCTTTCGTAGGAGTTTGGCTGCCGCTGTTTCGTCTGGGGGCCGTGGTCGGTGTCTGGTGTCCACGCTTGCCATTAAAGCGCCTGGGCTGGATCCTGGAATCAGGTACCCTCAGCAATCCTTGCACCTCTGGCTCCAGCAGTGGTTCGCCCGTCCAGAGATTCGAGGACGTGCGCGCAAGGCGTGGGCGCGGGTGGTTGGTCATTTCAAAAGCTTGCCTCCCCATCAGCGCTCTAGGTGGGTGAGGGGACCGATGTCCACGGCGATGTTGACTCTTCTTGAACGGGGATGGGATCCAGTATCACCAGTTTGCTGGATCATGGCCGACGGAACGGAGTGGAGGTTTCCAGAAGCTGGGTATTCGGACATCTCGGCTGTAAGCGACACCAAGCTTTTTTTCCAGGATTTTAACAGATCGTCGGAGAGGCTCGCGTGGGCTTCCGCTGAGAGGCATTTCTGTGGGGAAGGTCTTGGGCAAGGCATGGATGCTGTATCTCTGCAGCGGCTTCTGAAGCACCTGGAGCAGCTTCCCCGCGGGCGCAGGCTCTCAGAGTTGTTATCGACGGTAGTTGCTGGAGGGTCGTGGCCGAGGCTCCGTCGAGCTGAGGCCTCCACCAAGGTCCAAGTATGTGCGCTGTGTCCTCGTTGCAAAAGACGCAATGGGTCACCTTTTCATCGAATATGGGAATGCGATCACAACGTCAATCACCCTATCTATACCAAGTCGGACGAGGTGTATATGCAAGCGGCTTCTCAACATGAGTCTGCTCCAGCGTACTGGCTCCGCGGAGCCATGCCAGCACAATGGACCGTGGTACCCAAGCCGCCTGATGAGGAGGTCTGGTTCCAGACGGGGCTCAACGATGGTGTTGCTGATGGAGTCTTAGGCCCTGGTGAGTGTGCCAGGCCAGTGCTGCTCTTTGGCGACGCTAGTGGCGGGGCGGATTCATCAGACGGGGGGTTCAGACGTATCGGTCTCGGTCTCGCACAGATGGAAAGTGAAACGGACCTCCAGCTGCAAGTATCCCTCTTTGGAGCTCTCCCAGGTGTTGTTCAGACGGTGCCCAGAGGTGAGCTTTATATCTTCTGGGTAGCCTTGCGGCTGACGGAACAATATGTAACGTATGCGACAGACAACCAGATGGTGCACGAAGGTTGGTGGTCTCAGAAATATCATCATCCAACTGGAGAGCACGCTGAGTTGTGGGCGAAGATAGGCTTGCTGTTTCATAACACGGGACGGCGACCTGAGCATGTGACAGTGTTATTCACGAACTCGCACCTGGAGGCCGAGGATGTCGTGCATCGAGCGGGCTCTTCTTGGATGACGGTTGGCAATGCAGCAGCGGACACTTTGGCAGGTGAAGGTGCGACCATAGCTCGTATACCTGAAGCTGTCCGCACCGACATACTGGAAAAGGAGCGCGTGTTGTACCTTATCCGCATGAGGATTCTCAGGTCGCACCTCGACGCCATGGAGGCCGAGAAGACGCTGCAGCCGACCCCGCTGAACGGTCGGCACCCGAGGCGAGGAGCTCGGGGACGGAGGGAAGCGGTGGAGCTCGGTGAGCCTGCTGCTGCTGCTGCTGCCGACCCCCCGCCCCCTCCCCCGCCTCCGAGCCAGAATATTCTGTCGGCCTTTGAGACGAGCCATGCTCTGTCGGAGTGTGGTAGGCGCTGTCTGCGGTGCCGAGGGTCCGCGTCGGCTGCGCGCGTCTCGGTTTGGCGTAAGTCTCCGTGTTTCAGGTTAGTTGCCCTTGATAGCTCCCTTCGTGCACTTCCTGAGGGGGCCACCATTCACATTGCTGGGGGGTTTGTGGACCCCTCCCATTGTATGAGGTTTCACGCCGAATTCAAGATTTGGTTTTGTGCGAGTTGTGGGATGTATGGGGACCAGCAGCTTTGCGGCCTTGGGAAGGTTTGCGTCCCCCGCCCCACCGCGACGAGGAGTGAATATCTTCGTTTGACTAGGTTGGGGCAATGGCCCAAAGTCTACAGTAAAGCGGAATTAGCTCTTAAAGCCCTGAAGAGGTGTAGGTGATGAGTGGAAGGACTACGTCCACGGACTCCAACTCCTCCTCCTCCTCCTCCTCCTCCTCCTCCTCCTCCTCCTCCTCCTCCTCCTCCTCCTCCTCCCTCTCCGCCTCCGCCTCAACATGTTCCTTCTCTCCTGCCGACTCCCCCCCCCTCCTTGTCCACCTCTCCGCTTCTCCTGCGCAGGGGACGGGGGGTGGGGCGGCGCCGCGGGGTCCGCAGACACCAGCCTCATGACAGCCGAGCCCGGCAGAGCTGCCGCAGGGAGGGAGGACGTGCCGCAACCTTCTCTGCCAGACGCGTCTTCGCCCAGGCCGCCCGCAACATGTTGATCGGGAGCCAGCAGACACCTCCGCCGCTCCGCAACTATAGCGGCTCCCCGGGGGTTGGCCGATTTTTTCAGGAGGCGGCCGTTCCCAGGGGGAGGGATCTTCCGGCCAGGGCCTTTAGCCTCGTCCTCCTCTTTTTCCTCCTCCTCCTCCTCCTCCTCCCCCTCCTCCTCCTCTTGAAGCCGTCTTCCTTGTGAATAATTATTCCCTGTCGCACCCCGAGGCCGATCGAAAGGGCGGGCCGGGAGAATTGCGTGAGACTTCCTCATGTTTTACGATATTGAAGCTTAAACCTTGCCGCAGTTTCGCGGATGGAAGGCGGGCGGTTCTCAAAATGTTGTCATGGCTTCAGTATCGCGCGCATCGGGATTCACATGTGCACGAGTTTCGCGAAGGAAGAGGGCGGGCCGTTCCCAACATGCGGTTCTCGCCTTAGCACCGCGTGCATCTGATTTTCATGGATGGAGTGTTGGCGTTTTCACAATGCGGTTCTCGCCTCAGCGCCGCGTGCATTCGTTTCTGTGTTGTTTTTAAAAGCCGCAAGAGCTTCACGGATGGAGGGCGGGACGTTTTCAAACAGGTGGTTCTCGCCTCAGCGCCGCGCACGTGCGTTGTAGCACATTGCAAGAGCTTCACGGATGGAGGGCGGGCCGTTTTCAAAAGTGTGGCTTTCGAATTAGCGTCGCGCACATTATTCTTGAAAGCTTGCAAGAGCTTCACGGAAGGAGGACGGCTCCTTTTGAAAATGTGGTTTGGAGTTTAGTGCCGCGCACATTCGTTTAACAGTTTGCAGCAGTTTCAAGGAATAGCATGGCTGACGTCACAGAAACGGTGTTTCGGCACGATGTCAGACTCCTCCTCCTCTTCTTCCTCCTCCTCCTCCTCCTCCGTCTCCTCCTACTCCTCTTACTCATCCTCATCCCCCTTCTCCTTCTCCCCCTCCCCAGCCCTCTCCCCCCAGCCCGCCCCCCCCCCCCCAGCGCCGAGGGGTTGCGGCAGAGCCCCGCGCGCCCTGGGGAGCGCCGCGCACCGGAAGTCGCACCCGGACAACGCTTCCGCCGAGGGTCGGGCCAGCCTGGCAGTCCCCGCCCGCCTCCCCGAGGGAGGGGCTCGGGGACGCCAGGGCCACAGGTTGGCCTCGTGCGCGCCCGCGGAGGGGCGCGGCACGAGGTCCAGGCGGAGAGGAAAAAGGCAGCCACCGACGACGACGACGACGACGCCGAACGACGACGGCGAAACGACACATCGACGACGATGGACGACCGTAGCGTTGCGAGACGTTGGCGACGATGACGACGACGACGACGACGACGACGACGACGACGACGACGACGACGACGACGACGACGACGACGACGACGACGACGACGACGACGGCGACGACGACGGCGGCGACGACGACGACGACGACGACGGTGGCGGTGGCGGTGGCGGCGACGATGGTGGTGGCGGCGGCGGCGGCGATGACGGCGGCAGCCGGCATTGCAAAACCTCGCACCGCGCGCAGCGAGCCTCAAGATTGCAATGGATAGATGCCTGAGTGTGACTGCCCGTGCCCTTGCCCTTGCACGAACCGTCTGGATTTCCAGTAGCAGGAGGAGCAGGAGCAGGATCACACTGAAGAGTTAAATTATGTGCCTCAACTGCGGCCGAACGTGCCGCTTCCCGAGCCACCTCTTGGAGGCGATAGGCTTCTTCGTGTTCACGACGGGATTCGCGCTGAGCCTACGAGACTCTGGGGCAACTGCCAGCCAACGTGCGACTGCAGGAGGACGTTGAGGCACTAACAGAGCAGCAATTGAAAGACCATGAACAGCAGGTGCATGCCGCAGCTCTCGAACAGCCTGTGCAACAGCAGGGGTTCACCTTGTCCCAAGGCTGACCCGCTCCTTCAGCAGAAAGCATGTGTAAAAGTTGTTTGTTGCGGCGGTTCTTGCGCATGAGGCTACACATGCATACCAGCATTGCACGCGTGCCAAACCCGTCCCATGCATCAGCACGTGCGCACCGCAGCTGCGCCGAAGCCAGTAGCGCGTCAGCAATTACATGGGGCCGCCCGTGCCCCATCGCGAGATCTGCCCAGATCCGAGCAAGCCAGGCGGATGTTCACCTCCGAGGCTTGCGCGGTCGTCGTCCTCCTCTGCATCCTCGTCGTCTCTCTCCGGGAGGGCGGACGGGTCGGGCAGGTCTGGAGCGGGCGGGAGCGTGCGAGAGAGGGCGCGGGCCCCCCCTGCGCGCGCGCCCGCCTCCCCGACGCGGACGTCCCGTTCAGACACGCCCTCAGCAGTGGCAGTCGCCGTTCGATGCACGTGCGGGTCCTCGCCTGCCTTCGGCCTCGCCTCCGCGCCTTGCTTGCGCCGCGCAGCTTGCAACAGGATTTTGTTGTCGCACCCCACCCCTCGGCCCGGGCGCTGCCAGAATCAAGGCCCGCACGGTTCGGACCCTTCCAGTCGCATTCGGGCTTCGATCGGAGAAGGAGAAACAGGAGGAAGAGGAGGAGAAGGAGGAGGAGGCGGAGGAAAAGGCGCTGGAAGACCCTGCGCTTCCTTCGGGGCCGTGGACCCAGGGATTCGATTCCCATCCCAGGGGCGGATGCGGACTTCGCAGCCAAGGTTGACGGACAGGAGGAAGAGGAATTATGAGGAGCAGCAGCAGCAGGACAAAACAGCGCGAAGGGTTGGGTGGTCCTCGTCGGATGTTTGGGCGGGCTGGGGGGGGGGGAGCGCAGAAATCAGGTCTTGCGCCCACCAGGAAACAAAACCGAAGCTCCGACAACATATTTTTGCATTTGTTTGAAATTTGTTTTGGTGGCGCCGAAGGATGGCGCTATCGCGCGCACGTCCCAACTTGGACTATGGGGCCAACCGCCACCCACGCATCGCGCGCGTGTCTTTATTGCAATCACTTAAGTTGTTCCAACGTTGTCATAACGCATGCATCAGATACCGTCCCTAAGGCCCAACCACACAGATTCAATGCGCCTGTCGCAAAAATATCACACATCATGCGCGCAAGAAGCGGCGCTCCGCAGTGCGCCGTGACGTGAGCCGCTGCATTGCGCGACGTTGCATGGCGCGTTTCCGCTATGATACGTGGACGCCCACGGCGTGGGCCCCACGGCCGTGTCGCAGGCGCCTGGAGGACACCCAACCCTCACGATATTTGTGCATGCTTGCAGATCGTGCCGTCGACGGATTGGAACATCGCCCGATCTTACCCCTGGCCTTTACGATCCTTGTGCCCGGCCGCGGATCGTGCCACTGTGCGGATTTTAACACGTTAGCATCATTATATATAGCCTCCAGCCGTCGCGATATCTGTGCCCGCGCGCAGGTCGTGCCCCGCGTCGTATCTGAACATTGTACTTGCTCCCAACCCTCACGCCCCTGCGCCCGCGCGCGGATCGGGACGGGGGCAGGGCGGGGAGGAGACGCACGGGGACAAGCCGGAGGAATGGGGGAAAAAGGAGTGGGTGATAACGACGGGGATTGAATAGGAGGGCATGGGGGAACGCAAGGATGACGGGGGGGGGAATGGATGAGAGGGGGGAGGGAGAATGGGGGGGGAGTGGGGAGTAAGAGGAGGAGGTGGGGGGGGGCAGGACGGGGGGGGGCGAGGGGGGGGCGGGGGGCCGCGAGGGGGAGGTGGACGTTGTAGGCCGCGTCTACCTCCTCTGGATTCATCCGGGCCATCCTGCGGCGACTCTTGCTGCCCCTCGGGGCGCGTTGGGCGCCCTGCGCCCTGCAAGAGCGTGGGCACGAACGCCATTGTCATGTCTTTTGTCTTGGCAGAGTGACGTGGTCTTGGGGCGCCTCCGTCGACCGTGTTTATAGTGTTTGCGGGCGCCCGTACTGTTTTCGAACAGTCCGCGGTGCTATTGGGGCCCTTCGGCGATCGCATCGTACTTTCGACTTTCTCAGATGGTCATTTTTAACCGCGTCGGCCGTCTGCGGGGGCTGCGAGACAAAACAAGGCGAATGACATTGGAAGGGTCAAATGTTTGATTTTTCCCGAACGTGGAACCTTTGTAATTCTGACCCTTTTTCCCCGGCCTTGAGGAGGGGGTCCCGTTTAGCGTCCCCTCTGGGGGGTCTGGGGGCGTCTGGGGCCGTCTTGAGAGCATGTTGGACTGTCTGAGCGCTCTGTTGGAGGCCTCTTAGGCCGTCTTGGGGCGGTCTTTGGGCCCTCGTGGGCTGTTTTGGACCGTCGGCGAACCGAATGCGTGGGAATCCGAGGAACTTTTAAAGACTCAGTGAAAACCCCTACACGTTGACGCTTGGGGCTCTCTGGGGGGGCCTCTCGGAGACCTCCCGAGACGCCCTGGGAGCTCCCTGGGCCGTCTGGGCGCGATGTTTGGTGCCTGCTAGAGGCCGCGTGGGGCCTCCTGAAGGTCTTTTTGGGCGGCGACCTTGAAATGCTGGTTGCTGCTTCTACTCTGGATGTATTTCTGGGCCGTTCCTGGAGCCTTCGGAGGCCGTCGTGGGGGCCTCTTGGGCCGTCATGAGGGCGTCTTGGAGTGTCTGGGCGCGTTCTTGGGGGCCTCTGAGGCCGCCTTTGGGCGGTTTTTGGGCCCTCTTGGGATGTCTTGGCGCGTCGGCAAGCCGAAGGCGCGAAAGCAAGACAACGTGCGACGACCCAAAGAAAACCATACATTTTGACACTGGGGGCTCTCTGGGAGGGCCACCCGGAAGCCTCCCGAAGCGTCCTGTTAGCTCCCTGGGCCACCCGGGCGCGATCTTGGACGGCCTGGATCGACCTGGTGGCGACTCGCGCCCTCTCGGAACATCTTGCCGACCATCTTGGGGCCGCCCGTGCCGCGCGGAATCGTGTCTGCCGAAATGAGGCCGTCTTCCGCCATCTTCCGCCGGCTTCCGCCGGCGTTCCCCCCGCGGGCGGGAGCGGGCCCCGGCCCCCCCCCCCCAGACCCCCCAGGGGGGCACTAAACGGGAACCCGCCCTCAAGGTCGGGGAAAAAGATGACGCACAAAAGAGCCGCGTGAGAGCGCGACCACGAGCGCAACGTGCGCGCTCGAACAAGACGCGCGCGAATCGCGTTGAACGCGCGCGCGCGAGGGCGATGGTAGATCCTGAAGTCGCAGCGGGGCGCAAGCTCGCACTGCGAATTTGCATCTCGCCAGACGCGCTCCGTGGAGCAATCGGAAAAGCGGCGCGCAACCATGGCACGGGGCGCTCGGCGCCACAGCGCGACGCGATCGTGGAAAATAAGCCGCCCGAGCGCGGGGGGGGCACCGAGGGGGGGCAGGGGGAAGTGGAAGAGAGCGAGGACGACGAGGGGGGCGGGGGGATGAAAGGGAAGAGAGGGGGGATTACTGGGGAAGTGGGGGGCAAGAGGAGAAGACGGAGGAGGGCAGGAAGGGGGAGGGAACGAGGGGGGTGTGGAGGGTCGCGAGGGGGAGGTTGTTAGTCGCGCCTACCTCCTCCGGACTCTTCCAGGCCATCCTGCGGCGATTTGTGCTACCCCTCGGGGCGTGCTGGGCGTTCTGCAACCTGCTGAGGCGAGGGCGCGAACGCCGATTCCATCTTCTCTTTAGTCTTAGCAGTCTGGTGGCGCCCCGGGGGCGCCTTCATTGACCAATTGCAGCATCTTTGCGGGCGCTTGTATTGTTTTCAAGCAGTTTGGGGCACTGTTGGAGCCACTGGGCGACCGCGTCGAGCTTCCGACCCTCGCAGATGATCGCATTGAGCAACGTCGGCCGTCTCTGGGAGCCTTGAATATAGCCGGCGATGAACATTGGAAGGGTCAAGTGTTGAACCTTTCGCATCGTGAAATCGTCGTGACTTTGGCCCTTCTTACCGTCACCAGTGCGGTTTCTTTCCATGCTTCCGTCGGCCAACAACCCTGGCCGCCACCCTCGTTGGCCCCGTGATGTCCTGTTCACATCGGCATGCATCTGGAACTCACCTGGGCCCTTGTGGCCCTCCTGGGGCTCTCTCAAGCAACTCCTCGGGCGGTGGTGGGGTCCTATTGGGCCTCTGGGGCTCTCTTGGACAGTCTTGAGATCCGTTTGGGGCGTCGTGTCGAGGGACCTCATGGGGGCCTGTTGGGTTGTTTGTCGGCGATGTGAAAGGCCTCTGGGATCATATTGGGCCCTCTCGGGTTATGGCGCGAATTTCAAGCCGCGCTCAGCCGTGCCAAAGAGCACCGCCCTATGGAACCAGACAGAATAACGACAACGGAGGGGCATCGGCGTCGGCATCGTCGTGCCGTCTTCCCCTTGGGAGATGCCGCGGGAATGATCAAATCCTGCCCCCGCTGCTCCTCGCCCTCCTCCCCGCCCACCCCCCTTTCCTGCCCCCTGCAACTGGGCGGTCCTTGGGGATGTTTACCGCGAAGCGAAAGCGGCGCAAGCGCGGGGCGGAATTGGACCGCCTCGACAAAATGCTCGGCCAGACTGCCCGACAAAGTGCCCGACCAAAATGCCAGACAAAATCGCAGGGGCAAGCGCCGTAGCTGTGAATTTACAGTACATCCGCCCAGCCGCCGATGCCGAACATAATTTTGTCGCTGCACTTTTTTGAACATTTTGTCACGACGACCGTTTTTTTTGTCGGGCCAGTGCTTTTTTTTGGTCGGACCATTTTGTCGGGGCTTCTGTTTTTTTTTGTCGGCCCATTTTTTGTCGGGGCCATTTTTTTTGTCGGGCAAGTTTCTTGTCGGTCCACGCGTTGTTTTTTGTCGGCCCGCCTGCTGTCTTTTTGTCGTCGGCTCCTTGTGGGCAACGCCCCCGGTGCAAGGCGGGGGGAAGAATGCGGGCGGCGAGGAGGGGTAGGGGGAGCGCACGCGCACGGCGCAGGAGGAGCAGGAGGAGGAACGAAGGAACGGGAGGAGCAAACAGACTCCAAGAGAACCCCAAACAATTTCGCAGGCCCGAAAAGGCCCCAACACCGCCCAAAAAGGCGCCTAAGAGCGCCCCAGAGGGCCCAGGGGGCCAAAGAGAACCCAAAAGGCCGATGTGGCCAGGCATCTCGATGCCAACGAAGGTGGCGGTCAGGGTTGTTGGTCGACGGAAACACGGAAAACAATCATATTCATCATGCTAACATGATATTACCACGAAGCCCGACCTTGGGGGACAAATGGGGGCTCCTGCGATGTGGGCTCAGCACGTGACCGTGCGAGCCATTGTGGGGGGACGCGTGGCTTGCGAGCAAGTGAACTGCAAAGAAAAGCGTGCATGCGGACCACTAGTTTTGAAAGGTCCGTGCGTTGCAGGTGAGATGCCAAGACGGCACCTGACGTTGGTTCCCGCATTGTCCGTTTGAGGTGGTGACGCTTTGTCGGGATGTCTCCAGACATCCTGGGGTCCTCTGGCGCAGTGTTGGGGCCCTCTTGAGAGAATATGGGGGCCTCCTGGTCGTGGGATGAACGCTGGTTCCCGTGTTGTCCGTTTGGCGGCGTCTCCAACCATCTTGGGGCCCTCTTGGGCAGTCTTGGGGCCCTGTTGGGGACGGCTGGGGGTTTCACGGAGGCCTGTTCCAGGCTCGTTGGGGTCTCTTGAAAGCCTATCGGGGGTCTCCTGGGGGCCGGTTGGGGCCTCCTGGGTCTCTTTTGGGCTGGAGAACCCAAAATCTAGGTCCCTGCCGCCTCTCTGAAACTTTCTTATGCATTCCTGAAGCTTTCGGAGGCCGTCTTGGAGGCCTCTAGGGCCGTCTCGAGAGCGCGTCGGACTGGTCTGGGCGCTCTCTTGGGGCCCTCTCAGGCCGTCTTGGGGCGGTCTTCGGGGCCTCTTGCGCCGCCCCGGAACGTCGCGGAGCCGAGGGCGCCGAAACCCGAAAAACAGGTGTAAAACCAACGAAAGCCAATACATTTTGACACGTGGGGCTCTCTGGGGGGGCCTCTCGGACGCCTCCCGAGGCGCCCGGGGAGCGCCGAGGGCCGTCTGGACGCGATGTTGGGGGCCTCCTGGGGGCCTTGCGGGGCCTCCGGGGGGTCCTTTTGTGCGGTGAGCTTGAGATGTAGGTTCCTGCCCTTCTTCTAGAAGTTTTCTGGGGGCGTTCCTGGAGCCTTCGGAGGCTGTTTTGGAAGCGTTTTGAGCCGTCTTGAGAGCGTGTTGGGCTGTCTGAGCGCTCTGTTGGAGGCTTCTTACGCCGTTTTGGGGCGGTCTTTGGGCCTTTTTGGGCTCTTTTGGAGCGTCGGCAAGCCGAAAACGTGGAAATCCGAGAAACTTTCAAAGACCCAGCGAAAACCAATACACGTTGACACTGGGGCTCTCCGGGAGGGCCTCTCGGAGGCCTCCCGAGGCGTGGTGGGAGCTCCCTGGGCCGTCTGGGCGCGATGTTTGGTGCCTGCTGGAGGCCGCGTGGGGCCTCCGGGGGATTTTTTTGCGCGGTGAGCTTGAAATGCCGTTTGCTGCCTCTACTCTGGAGGTCTTTTTGGGCCATTCCTGGATCATTCGGAGGCCGTCGTGAGGGCCTCTTGGGCCGTCATGAAGGCGTCTTGGACTGTCCGGCCGCCTTCTCAGAGGCCGTCTTTGGGCGGTTTTGGGGCCCTCTTGGGCTGTCTTGGTGCGTCGGCAAGCCGAAGACGCGAAAACAAAAACAAAAAAAACAAAAAACATACATGTTGACACCGGGAGCTCTCTGGGAGGGCCATTCGGAAGCCCCCCGAAGCGTCCTGTTAGCTCCCTGGGCCACCCGGGCGCGATCTTGGCTGGATCGACCTGATGGCGACTCGTGGCCCTCTCGGAACATTTTGCCGACCATCTTGGGGCCGCCCGTGCCGCGCGGAAGCGTGTCTGCCGAAATGGGGCCGTCTTCCGCCGTCTTCCTTTTTTTTCAAACCACTGCGCCCAGGAGCCTTCAGGAAAGGACGCTTCGTGAGGGGCCTAGATGAAAAACTACCGAAATCGGCGCATTCGAGATTCTATATCGCGAACGATGGGCCCACGACGGGTGCGCGCGCAGCACGAGCGGATGGGTCTCCGCCCCACTCCCACGCGCCCCCGCCTCTGCGGAGGCGGCACTGTGAGAGCGGCACCCGAACCCCCTCTGGGGTCGGGGGGCCGCTCCCCATCAAAACTCGCAAACTCAGGAGCACTAGGATACTGAACAGAGAGAAGGGGAGGCGAGCGCACGGGGCCTGAGGGACGAACGACTTCCCTGGCACGAACACGCTCCACCCTTGGAGCCTGTTGTACAACATGCAGGTCGTCCCGTGCCCCGTGCTGATCGACTGCAGCCAGTCGTCTGAGAGGTCAAAGAGGCCGACGAGCACGGGATACGAAAATGATTAGGTATTCCCATCATCACTGAACAAGGTTGCTGAGTCTCTGACGTTTAAACAAGTCTGGGAGAGTTCTGCACTTAGAACTGGCCGATGGAGTGTCTACTTCTTCTTGGGCTTCTTGGCGCCCTTCGACTTCTGCGTGTCGTTTTTTCGGAAGGCGAGCTCCTCTATCTGCTTCGCCACCTTGGACCTTTGACCGTAGTCGTGGCCCAGGAGGATTCCTGCCGCCTTGAGCCCGCCGTTGTCCCTGAGTGTGGACAGCGCGAGCTTGAGCTCGGGGTGATAGTTGACTGCCCAGATCCAGCGCACCTGCTCCACATCGCCCTCGGCCAGCTTCACCTTGAAGCACCGCGTCGCACGCACCATGATCTCCGTGTCCTTGGCGATCGAGCCCCAGCGCCGCAGCACCTCCAGCGCGTCGAGGGCCTTCTCGGGGTTGGTCCCATTCTTTGCGGCCTCCTGCACGGGCTGGGAGCTGTTCTCGTAGGCCTCCGCCATGCGGAAGATCACCGACCTCATGAGTGCGTCTGGCTTTTTTCCGAGCGGGTGTCCCTTGAAGTTGTCGCCCTCGCGGGCGGATTTGCCAGTCGCTATGTAATTCTGCAGGCCGTTTTCCAATGCCATCTCGATCTTGGTGCCTACTTTGAGGGTGAGAGTGAAGTTGTCGTCCCTCGCGTCGGCTTGGTGGGCCGCTTCGTGCTGGAGGAGGAGGCGGCACATCAGGTTCGTGAGCTTGCCGTTCGGCGTCGACTCGCTGGACGCTGTGGTGCTGTCCTGTGCCTCGGGCTCCTGCCTCTTGACACCTCCCTGGACCTCCGCGATCGGTACGAACATCGTCTGGTGGTGTAGGCTCGGGGGGTCCAGGGGCAGGTGGCTCAGGTGCCCGACTCTCAGAGGCTTGGGCCAACAGCGACGGAGTAGCTCGGCACCGTCCCATACGGATGTGGCGAACGAGGGTATCCTTTCTGCTGAACTTAGTGGCGCACCGGGGGCACTTCAGGGACCTGAGCTGGTCATCCGTTAAGTCCGTGGGGTTGGCGTACTTCTTGTGGACCGAAAACATGTGGTTGTCTAGGCCCTTGGGGCCCTGGCACATCCTGGAACATATCGAGCAAGGTAGCAGGGCGTCAGGAGGGGGGGCGATTCCCGCGGCTATCTTCTCTTCATCCTCAGTAATAGTACTTCGCACTCCTTTGAGTCGGGCCCTGGGTACACAGCACAACCAGCGAAGCCACGGGCGAGACGGGTTCGGGAGCTCCTCATTCAGGCCGTGGGTGTCCCTGGCTTGCTGCTGGGCCTCGGGGGTGAAGGTCCTCCAGAGGTGTCTGAGGTCGTCCAGAAGAACTCCCAAGAGCGAATTTATCTCCTTGTGCTTGGGTCCCTCGAAGTTGAACCGACCAAAGACCACCGCACGGACTAACTTCGTGGGGTCATACTTCGGGTCCTCGGGGGCCTCATCTGGGTTCTCCTGGGCAAAGAGCTCCTCGGGGGCCTCGTCTGGGTTCTCCTGGGTGCCGTTCTCCTGGGGGTCCTGCTGTTTCTGCGCGAGGTCGGGGAAGGCGGGGCGGAGAACTCCTTGCCACCACGCAAGCCGTCTCTCCAGCAGTGTAGAGGCCACTGTGTACACCCTGGTGCGCTGACGGATCTCCATATTGCTCACATGATGTACGTGTGCAGGAGAGCGGGCAAGGAATCTCAACTTCCGTGTTTGCCAATTTTCGAGACGGGTGAGGTCACGCTTGGTAAGGACTGCAACTTCAAGGCCGTACAGAGCAGACGAGCGTACCAGAGAGCACCACAGCCGAACTCTCAGTCGGACACTGAACTGGCACTTGAACGCACGGCGAGCTAGGCGGGCATGGGCAGCATTACCTCCCTGGATCCTATGTGTGATCTCCTCTACCATCGAACTATCATCGCGTTGCTTAGCTCCTAGGTACTTCACACTCGGGGTGGCGTCGATCAGGGTCCCATCCATAGTCACATTGGTTTGTTTAGTCCGAATCTTGGTTTTCCGAGTCTTACTTCGTCTTCCCGTGGTGACAATGAGCATTTCTGTTTTCGAGTCGTTAACCTTCATCTTCCCCTTCGTGATTTCATTCTTCAGAAATGACAGGAACCTCGAGATCGTTTCGAAATCCTCGACGATGGTGAACGCGATCAAGTCATCAACGAACTTTATGGGCGAGACTGGTAGACAATCTTCCCCCTCATTTCCTGGGAGGAGGTGGAGGTGACGGATTTTTTCCAACGTCGGGTCGAACACTACAGAGACCACGGTGAATTCTGACATGGCGTGGCTCTGCTCTAAGTTGGCGGTGAGCAGGTCGTAGACGGCGATGAACAACAGAGGACCCTCCACGCTCCCCTGGCGAACTCCACGGGAGATGAGCAGCTTCTTGATGGGGCGGTTGGTCCGAATGTCTCTGGCGATGTAGCATGTGCCTTCATGGAGCTCCTCGACCGTCAATCTCACGTTGCGCCTGAGGGAGAGGT
This sequence comes from Prorocentrum cordatum, assembly GCA_963575745.1. Taxonomy (NCBI): domain Eukaryota; class Dinophyceae; order Prorocentrales; family Prorocentraceae; genus Prorocentrum; species Prorocentrum cordatum. Next base: position 159,709 of record CAUYUJ010015471.1, on the reverse strand, counting down.
GCTCTAGGGCGTTCCAGATCTCATCACGGTCGACCAGGTCGAACGCCTTCTCGAGGTCAATGAGCACTGCGAGTAGCATGCCTGGGATCGCTGTCTTGCCGAGGCGGGAGGTGCGGCCATGGAGTCTGTACCGTCGGATCACCTCAGCAACGACCGCCAGTGCATCACGAGTGGAACGACCTGCCAGGGCACCGAACTGCGAGCTGGAAAATCTTGAGGCCAGGCTGCGCAGTGACGGCATGACTGTAACGTTCATGAACACCTTTCCGATGTGATTGATCAAATTAATGGTGCGGTAGTGGTCCTTCGCGTTCTTGCCGTCTCCCTTGGGTTTCCGTAGTGAAACAGTTTCACCGTCTTTGAAGCGCTGGGCAGAGTGTCCAAGGGCCTGGCATGCGTTGAAAACTCCATGGAGCGCTGGCGCAGCTTCAGTCACCAGCAGCTTCCACAGTTCGATGATGGACCCGTCATGTGTGTCCTGGTCGGGGAGGTCGGTCTCCTTGTCGGTCAGCTTGAGGACGGGTGCGCTCTTGAAGTTGGGCATCTTGAGTATGGCCTTCCTGACATCCTCTGATGTGTATGTGCCTATTCTGGAATCGTCGCGTGGGAGAAGTCCAGGGGGGGCACCAGGTACAGCCATGTCTATCACCGAGCCCTCAAATATGCTGCACAGGGCCTGTACTCGAACATCAGCTTCCTCAACGTCGTCCATACAGAGGCCACCCGACTCGGGGCTGATGACCGTGACCGTGGGTGCGGCTGGCTTCGGGGCGAGGCGGCGGATGACGCTGTGGAGCTTCCGCAGGTTCTGGTTCGCGTCGGCCGTCTCCGCCTCCGTAGCTGCGTCGGCTAGTCTTTGTCGACGTTCGGCTCGAACTGCTCTGGCTGCTTCACGATAAGCTGCGTCAAACTCGGCCTGCATGGCCGCGTAGCTGTCGGACTCCTGATTGTTCATACTGGCCATTCTGCGCTGGATACGATGCTTGCGGTCTATCAGGGCCAGGGTGGAGTCCTTCAGCTTGGGGCGGGTCAACTTCTGGGGCTGTAAAATGTAGTACGGGGCTGCCACCTCGATCAGCGTGTGCTCTAGGGCGTTAAAGTAGTCCGACGGGGTGGCGTATCTGCGTTCATCTCCGCATTCATCTGGCCACTGTCCAGACAGCCGCCGTTGTTCGAGGAGTGTCACAAATTTCGATCTCATGTCCACTAGGCGTTGGGGAAGTTCGGCGTCGGGGTCACGGAGGAGGTTGAGGTCTTGTACTAAGGCGTCTCGGTCCCAGCGGGCGGGCTTTTCATCTGGTCGGCGGCGTGCACGAAGGCCGACGTAGATCTGAGCTTGGACTGGGCGATGGTCGCGGTAGCCACTGAGGCTGACAGGTAACTTCTTCATCGGGGCCGCCCGCTTGCCATAGGAACCGTGGAGCCTGGTGCAAATGTAGTCGATGGTGGTCCATCCTGGGCCTGTGGTATGCTTCCATGTTCCATTCTGGCGGTTCATCTTGCCGAACGTGTTGAGGGCGGTCATATGAAACGTCTGCAGGAGGTCCAGCAGGCGCGTCCCGTTGTAGTTGGTGGCGGCGTGCCAGCGGCGCTGGCCTGCGAAGCCAACGTGGGGGGGGTTCGGCGACATGGCGGCGTTGGCGTCCATGGTGACCACCAGGGCGGTGCGGCGGGGGATTTGCTGCAGGGCAGCACGGCATTGGTTCCAATACTTATTCTGAAGCTCTCGATGGGCCGCAACTCTCTCATGGTGGTCGGTACTCATCACGGCGTGACTAACCTCATTCAGGGGGGCGTAGCCGTTCAGAATGTATATGTCTCTTTCTCTGGGGCCCGCTCTACGTAGTCGGATCCCTTGGAGTCGGCCGTCCAGCCAACTGTGGGAGACACGCAGCTCGGAGGGTAGGAAGTGTCGCAGATTGAATGCTATCAGGCATCCGTCGCGGCTCGTGCGTGTGGTGCGTGGCGTCGGGATGATTCTGTAGCCCTCCGTTGTCCACGGCAGCCCCAACTCAAGCAGGGTGCTTTGGAGGCACACCACCGACACGTCGGCCTTGGTCGCTAGACGAAGTAGTTCTCCGAGTCGGTCAGCTCGAAGTAGGCTCTCGCAGTTGTAGCTCCAGAAGATCATCAGCTGCTTGTGGCGATGAGCTCGTCGGGTGAAACGTGCATGATACTTGGCGGCACTGGTGGCCGAGTCGGGGAGGTCAGCCGGAGGACGCGCTGGTGGTGTCCCCGAGGGAGAAGTGGGAGAGAGATGTTCAGCATCACCCTGGGCCCCCTGGCGTCGGTGATCTGAGAGGAGAGCAGCGGCGGTGACCCTGGTGTACATCTTGCCACGGTACCACACCACTCCGAGTAGATGTAGAGCGCGAGCAGCTCGTCGAAGAGCCCGTTTGCCTCCCCAGTGCACTTGCTCCCTGGAGGCCGCGTGCGGCATGGTGGACTGTTCTCCAGGTCCAGGACCCACGTGCCAGGGTCCAGCGCTCACCTCACCGACGTCGAGGTCGTTGTGGTTCCCACCCCTGGGTACCGCACCACATGGGCCGCGCACGCGCGGGGGGGGGAGATGTCGGGTGAGTCGGTCGGGCTGGGAGTTGCGACCCAGCACGCCCTGAGCTTGCAAAGAATCCTTCGAGCCGTCGAGGCTTTCCGCCGTCTTCCGCCTGCTTCCGCCGGCGCCCCCCCTGTGGCCGGGAGGGGGTCCCGGCCCCCCCCCCGAGACGGCCTTCGAGGGCTCCAGGAAGTCCCCCAGAAAGCTTCTAGAAGAAGGGCAGGGACCTACATCTCAAGCTCACCGCACAAAAGGACCCCCCCCCAGGGCCCCGCAAGGCCCCCTGGAGGCCCCAAACATCGCGCGCAGACGGCCCTCGGCGCTCCCGGGACGGCTCGGGAGGCCTCCGAGAGGCCCTCCCGGAGAGCCCCACGTGTCAAAATGTATTGATTTTCGCTGGTTTTCTAAATGTCTTTCGAGTTTCGGCGCCCTCGGCTCCCCGACGTTCCGGGGCGGCGCAAGAGGTCCCGAAGACCGCCCCAAGACGGCCTGAGAGGCCCCCAAGAGAGCGCCCAGACCAGTCCAACACGTTCTCGAGACGGCCCAAGAGGCCTCCAAGAGTGCTTCCGAAAGCTTCAGGCATGCTTAGGAACATTTCAGACAGGCGGCAGGGGCTTACATTTTGGGTTCTCCAGCCCAAAAGAGACCCAGGAGGCCCCAACCGGCCCCCAGGAGACCCCCGATAGGCTTTCAAGAGACCCCAACGAGCCTGGAACAGGCCTCCGGGAAGCCCCCAGCCGTCCCCAACAGGGCCCCAAGACTGCCCAAGAGGGCCCCAAGATGGTTGGAGACGCCGCCAAACGGACAACACGGGAACCAGCGTTCATCCCACGACCAGGAGGCCCCCATATTCTCTCAAGAGGGCCCCAACACTGCGCCAGAGGACCCCAGGATGTCTGGAGACATCCCGACAAAGCGTCACCACCTCAAACGGACAATGCGGGAACCAACGTCAGGTGCCGTCTTGGCATCTCACCTGCAACGCACGGACCTTTCAAAACTAGTGGTCCGCATGCACGCTTTTCTTTGCAGTTCACTTGCTCGCAAGCCACGCGTCCCCCCACAATGGCTCGCATGGTCGCGTGCTGAGCCCACATCGCACGAGCCCCCATTTGTCCTCCAAGGTCGGGCTTCGTGGTAAGATCAGGTGTTTTTTTTGTCGGCATAGCGCTTGTTTGCGCGACCTTCAGCGGTTAGTGAAGTTACGTTTGCCTTGATTGCCGCCGTCGCATTGCTATTTGCCCGGACTTTTGTTTTAATGTTTCGCCCTTGCGAATTGTATTGCGTTTCCTGGTCGTGTTCGCATCGTGTTTCTTCGCGGTCGACTTGTTTTCGATTTCGTTCGTGCCAACCGTGCTGCTCGCACCTCTCTCGGAGTAGCCTACTTGGGCATGAAGCATCGCGCGGGCTCGCATGCTTTCACAATCAGATAGTTGCGCCTCTACCAACGCTACGCCACTCATTTTTAGTTGAAATCGTTTATTTTTTGATTGGCGTTTTGTCGCCAAAAGCTTCGCCAGTAGAATGTCACTACTGACAGAAAGGCTAGCTTGACTCGATCCTCTGTTTCCCCAGACTTTCCCTCGCGGGGGATCTCCCCGTCGACTTTCTTGTTAGCAGAGCGCCTCCCGCGATGACCTCGTCGAGCGGGAGCTCCCTCGTTCACACAAATGAGGAGAAGTTGGAGGAGGAGAAGGAGGAGGAGGAGGAGGAGGAGGAGGAGCAGGAGGAGGAGAAGGCGGAGGCGGAGGCGGAGGCGGAGGAGGAGGAAGAGGAGTAGGAGGAGAGAGGAGGAGGAGAGGAGGAGGGGAGGGAGGAGGAGGAGGAGGAGGAGGAGGAGGAGGAGGAGGAGGAGGAGGAGGAGGAGGAGGGAGGAGAGGAGGTGTTTGTTGGTGGGGGGGGGCAGGACATCTCAGGGCCTCCGACGGCTGCTTGTGTCGTTCGAGCCGCCGTCCCCCGGGGAGCTCATTTGTTCCTGTGCGCGACTCCTGAGGTCCCGACCCCTTCCTAGAGGGACGGAGAATGGCATGAACATAACAACTCGGAGGTCCGCGCGGATTTCTCGGATCGGCGCTGGGGCCCTCTGGCGCGCCCCGCGCGCCAGGGAGGTGGGTCCAGCGCGGATCCGAGAAGTCCGCGCGGACCTCCGAGTTGTTATGCTTATGCCATTGTTCGTTCCCCTCCTTCCCTATCGTTGAAGGAACCAGTTGTGCAACACGCGTTTAGGAGCCTCTTTGCATGAACCCCCTTCCGCCGCCTAGCCTTCATAGTGACCCAGCGTTTGCCTTATCAGAGGGGCCGGAAACATCTTGAGCCCAACATCTCCTGGCCCTGCCCTCCACAGCGGGGCGCAGGGCCCAGGACACGGGGCCCGAAGCTAGAATCCCCGTAGGCGCCAGCCGACATTGTGATCGTTGTTTTATTCATTGTTTTGCCGATCGGCGCAGGCCCTCGCACCCACCCCTCCTCCCCCCCCCATGGAGTAGATCTTGGCTGTTTTTGGCGCCTGTTTCGAGCACGTGGAGTTCACCCCCCCTTTCGGACGCAATGTTGCAAACAGTCGCTCTAAGCAGAGGTCCGGAGCCAGACCCCCCCCCTCCCGCCCCTTCCGCCCAATGTCGAAACGCCAGATAAAAGAACGCGCACCATTGCGGTACCAGTCATGATCGCGTCGCGAAAACATCACGACGGAAGGATTTTGGCCGTTTTCGCCCCCTGGGGAACCCTCGCCGGACCCCATGACGGTCAAAGAAACGGCCCAGGATAAGAAGCCAACCCCGAGGAAAGGGTGTGGTCTTTTGGGGGGGGCGTGTAAAAAGACGCCAGACGTCGCATGCCTGGGGTTTGCTTACACGCTGGTCGTTAAAAGTATGTATTTTGGGATTCCCAGATCCCAATCTACTCCAAGCGCCGTCCTACTTCAAGAATGGATTTGCTTTTTCTGTGTTTTGTTATTCTCTGGGAGGGCCTGTTCCAAATCTATGTTATCCGCCTTCCCACTTCATGTTTCTACCTACTTCTGTTGACCGACGTGTGACCCAGTCGATATGCTGCGGTCGGCGCTTCGGGGGGTTCGCGCCAGTCTCCGCCAGATCGGTGACCACAGGCCCTCGTGCTCCCCGCTCCCGCTCCTACTGACAACGCAGACGTCGACAGCTTGTCTCCCAGGGTATGTTCAGGGACGCTGGAAAAAATGGCCAAGGCCAGCCCTGCCACTCTTTCCAGCACTGGCCAGTTTCCCAACCCTGGCGGCGTTGTCCTGGTCGTCGGACGTGGCCCAGCACTGGTTCCCGCCAGCATGCAGAGGGGGGAGAGGTTCGAGGTTCTGAGTTCGAGAAGGTTTCTTGCCCCAATCGGTCTCCGGGAGCCGGTTTCGGGCCCTGGGGCCATAAAAGATGGATCGACGGTGAAACGCTGCACCAGATGCACCCAAGGAGGGGTCCAGGGAGCGATTTTGAGCGGATTTGGCTTCGTCCCCCCTGTTGATCGACTGTCGGGGCCCCATCCAATCCAGTTCAGACACCCCGGCCGCCTCCAAAGCCCTGGCGGGTTCGTCCCAGCTGTCTCGGGCTGGCTCAGCGCATCGACCCCCGATCGCCCACTCTTCGCCGCGAGGCGCCCGACAGCCCACCCCGCCCAGACACTTGCGGCCTCACCATCGGGGGTCCACCGCCGATCCGTCGGCGATGCACCGCCGATGCAAGCTCGATGTGCCCCCTCCCCCCTATGTGATCGGGGGCGGCAGAGAGCGGGGTGATGACTTGGGGGGGGGGATCTCATGGCGTGGGCCATGATGCTTCCCCAGATGTCATGGCGCCTCTGCTTGTTTCATGGCGTCCCTGGCCCCCCCTTGGGCCGCGCACGTGCCGCCGGCCACGATCGGCGCCCCCCCCCCTCTTGGGCGCCCCCCTCCTGGCCTGCCCCCCCCGTGAGGTAGCCCCCGCCCCTGTCGCCCCCCTTCCGGGCCACCCCCGCCCGCCCACCGGGGAGCGCTGGAAGGGCCTGCGCCTGCGCGCCCCTCCGCCCACCCACGCCGCGCGCGCGCGCGAGGCCCGGGCCCGCCGGCCATTGCGAGCGCGCGCGCGCGCAATCGCGCGCAAGCGCGAGCCATGGCTGGCGACTTCCCCATGAGGCCCAGGGCTGGCGATCGTCGTCGTTCTGCTTCCCCCGAGGGGGGAGGGGTGGGGAGGTGGGAGGGGAGAGAAGCGAGAGAGCGGGGCGGCGGGAGGGAGACAGGCGAGGAGGAGGGAGGAGCTGAGGCGGGAGGGGGGGAGAGAGGGGGAGAGAGAGAGAGAGAGACAGAGAGAGAAGGAGAGAGAAAAGAGAAGAGAGGGCGCGGAAAAAGACGGAGGAAGGGGAAGGAGAGGAGAAGGGAGGAGGAAGCAAGAGACGGAGGGACAGGCGAGAGACGAAGGGCGGGGAGGCGAAGGAAGAGGCAGGGAGCAGAGAGGAGGAGAAAGGAGGAGAAAGGAGTGGAACGGAGGGGAAGATACGAGAGACGAAGGGGGATGTAGGAGGTCGGAGCGAGGAGTGGGGGTGGTAGGGGAGGAGGGTGTTTCGGACGCGTTCGTGTGTCTGTCGATGGATGTCCGAAGGTTTATACCGGTTTTTGAGGACGTTGTGAGATTCCCGCCCGCGCGTATATATTGAGAGTTTCTTGCTTGTTCCCCGAATTGAAGGTTGCAGTGTAAGGAAGAGGCTTCTTCTTTGGTCGGAAAGGACTGTGTTTGTTGGGGTGGTGATAAGCGGCTGATGTCGTAGGATGTCTTTGGTGTTCGCCACACAGTGCTTGCAGTTAGGGGTTCGCATTTCTGTCTGAAGACGTGGGGCTCTGCGTCGGTCTGGCGACTATGTTTTCGCCGTCGCCGCCCCCTCGCCGCCGTCACCGCTCGTCGCCTCTGTTAGATTGCATAACATGGAGTGTTTGGCGTTGCTTTTCATTGCTTTGTGTTGCTTTGCATTGCTTCGCATCGAGTTGCGTTGCTTTGTTTAAGTTTACACTGCGTCGCCTTACTTCGCGTTGCTTTGAATTGCGTTGCGTTGCCTTGATTCGTGTTGGTGTAAGTACGTTTCTGTGCACGGCATTGCTTTGCATTATGTCTTGCTGATTTGCGTTGCATTGTGTTGCTTTGCGTTGCTTCTCTCATATGCTTGAAACCTGGCCCTGGGGACCCGGGCCGAACACCCCATGAGCACCTAAAATATGTTCCCTCTCCCTGCCCCCCCCCCCCCCCCCCCGAGGCCTTCCGGCCTTCCCGGGGCCTCCAGAGCCTCCCCAGAGCTTCCCTGGCCCCCCCCGGAGCTTCCGGGTAGGATCCAAATTGATAGAGATGACCCCGGACGGCCCAAGATGGCGTCAAAACGGTCAGAGAGGCTTCCAAGACGCCCCAAGACCACTCCAAGAGGACCCCCGACGAGGGCCCGAAGAGGCAAACATCGCCCCATGTCGGAAGGAAAAACCACTCATGTCTAGCGAATATTCTTTTCGCAACGTCCAAGACGTCCCAAGGGGCCGCCGAGAGAGCCCCAAGACGGCCCCAGAGGATCCCAAGAATGCCCTGAGACGACCCAAGGGAGCCCCAAGACGGCCCAAGAGTTCAAGAGACACGCAGGACCGCCCAAGACAGCCCCAAGAGACCGGGGGAATGCGAGCCCAAGGTTCGAGGCCTCCGCCCCAAGAGGACCCCGAAGACCGCCAGCAGGCTCCCAAGGACTCCCCAAGAGGGCCCAAGAGATTCAAAAGAGGCCCCGAAAGGCGCCCCAGAGGCTTCAAAACTGGCTCCAAGAGGCTGCCAGAGGCTTTCCCAGAGGCCCGAGCAGGCACTCAGGAGGTCCCAGACCAACAACCCAGGCAGCGTGGCAGAATGGGCACAGGGCCACCGGGAGGGGCACACTTGGGCGAGGGGCACGGTGGCCCCTCCTCGACGTCCTGAAAACATGCAGGCCCCGAGCCCGAGAGGACCCAGGAGACCGCCCGCAGGCTCCCAAGAATCTCCTCAAGAGGACCCGAAAGGCTCCCAAGAGACCCAGGCGAGACCCCAACATGACCCCAACGGCCCAAGGGGCTTCAAGATTGCCTTCAAGATGTTGCCCCAAGGCTCTCCGAAAGACCCCAACAGGCATCCAAGAGATCTCTGACCAACATCCAGCATCCCAGGCACGGTGGCAGGATGGGCATAAGGCCTCTACCGAGGTGCACACTTGGACGAGGAGCACCGTGGCCCCTCCTCGCTGTTCTCCTTGTTGCGTTCCGTCTTCAGAGGCTCCGATTATTCTTCTGCTCCTGTCCCTCCTTGCCGTGCTGCCCTCGTCTTCGTGGCCGTCACGTTCCGGATTATTCTCCCCGTCCTCGACCTCCAGACCGCCCCTTCTCGTTCTCTTCGTCGTCCTCCTGGAGACCACCGTGCTCAGGGAGGGGCTGTGTACTGCGTGTTCCCAGAGCATCCTCGGACGAAAGCCCCATCCGCAATCAATGCCCACCCTTCGACATCTCGCTTCGAACTGGGATTCCGGAGAACCTGAAAGCGCGCGAAGCGCGATAGTTCTAGCTCGCATCGATCACAGCCCATGTATTGCACGACGTAGATTACACCGCATGTACTGGCACCACGCAGATCGCACAGCATAGGTCGCACCGCGCAGAGCATCCCTTCTAAAAAGGGAATAAGATCTACACCCCCCTGAGGCCAGTGTTACCGACCCCCATAGGGATGTGCCATTTACATATGATTCTGCTCCGTCGTTCATTTGAGGTACGGGCTTGTACCATCCCAGCGAGGCCGTCTTCGATCCCCCCCCATCCCTGTCAAATAATTTTATGCGCGCGCACTCGTTTACCACACCATCTATGTGCAATAACCCCTTGCAACAAATTCGGCGAGGTGCACACGCGCGCGACGTCGCGCGCAGGCCGACAACTTTCACAAACCTTTAGGTTCCCTACGGAAGTCAAACATCGAGTGGCCCGACAACTCATTAAAAAGAAGGCGTCGCAACAACAATGTTCAAATTGAACAATGCGACCAAACGGGCCTGTCGCGCGCGCCCCTCGAAATCATTATAACACCCTTGCGCGCGTGCTGGGGGGGGGCACGATCTCTGTCAAAGAATTCCATGCGGGCCACTCGCGCGCGTCGGCCGCGCGCGCAGTTTGAGATCCTTCCACAAAAGTCATCATCGACACGTGGACACCATCATCGCCATCGGCGTGATCAGCATCGGCGCCATCATGTGCCTTGTCGTCGTCAGTGCCATCATCGTTACGAGCATCGCTACTATCATCATCGTGTCTGTGATTATCGACGTTGCTATGATACCTCTTTCGCCCGAGACACCGATTCGCACCGACGTGCCCGAGCGTAATCGCGGTTTGCGAAACGCATTCGGAGGTGCCCAACGGTCAGTTCCACCGCGGCCGCGTCGGTCGCGTCAGACAAGCTGGCCGCTCTGCGCGCGCGCCTGCGCGCGCCAACGCGGCCGTAGCGGTGTGCCATCCAGCGCCAAGCAGTCATCGAAATCATTGCCGCATGGGATCTGCAAACCAAGTTGCGGGTGGGCAGGCGTGTGGGCGGGTGGGCGAGCAGTGGAATTGGGAACATCAGGTTCGGCAGGGTGAATTGCCCCACGTAGGGTACACGGCATCAATGGCACCACATGCGGTGCACAACAAAAGTTGCACAACATCAGTCGCACAACATGTATTGCACAACGTGGGTTACACCGTAGATATTGCACAGCCCAGATTGCACACCAGACATTTCACAACATTGATTTCTTTTTTTCTAAACAGCATTAGGCTGTACCCCCCCCTCCCAGAATTAGCGGCCCCCTTTCACCGTAGTGCAAGTTTCAGATGATTGTGCCTCATTGTGCATCTTACATCTGGATTCAACTCCCTCGCGCGCGTGCTGTCGCAAGAATCCGCTTGCAAACAAAGGAACGCTGTGCACACTGCACGCGCGCGCGTCGTCGCGCGCGCTTGCGAACATCATTCACAATTCCCAGGCGTCGTACGGATTTCAACATCGAGCGCCCCGGAAACATCTACAGAGCATGCTGTTGCAACAACAGTTTTCAAAAATGCCTGCGCTCGCGCTCCTGCAAATTCTGAAGAAAACCACCGGCTGTTCAGCATGTTCATTAGATTCTGCCACACGTGCCCCTCGCGCCGCAACCCCATTGAGCGCGTGCTGGGGGGGGCACGATCCGTGTCAACTGTCACAATGCACGGGCAACTTCCGCGCGTCCGAAGGCGACGTCATCGTCGTCGGCGTGCTCAGCATCGGCGCCGTCACTGGCCCTGTCGTCGTCATGGCCACCCTCGTCACCAGCATCGCTACCCCCACCATCGCGTTTACCGTTGACGACGTTGCCACGGTACCGCGCCCTCCGAAGTCGCCGACTCGCACTGAAGTGCACACTGGGCAGTGCCCACCCGTCAGCGCCGCGGCCGCGTCGGCAGCGCCAAATTGTATGGCCGCTGCGCGCGCGAGCATACGAGGGCTAGCGCGGCCGCAGGATTGCACCGGCCAGCCCCAAGCACTCATCGCAATCGCCGCAGCATGGGCTTTGCAAACCAAATTGCGTGTGGGTGGGTGTGATGATTGCACGAGCAGTGAAGTAGACAAGTCGTTGCGAAAAGGAACTGGTTAGACCCTATAGCTTGCACCGCGCATGTTGCACCACATAGGTTGCACCACAAGTAGGCATAGATCGCACGCCTTATACCGTTTGAAGCACAGTGGTTGGGGACCCCTGCGCTGGCTAATCAGTGGGTTTGCTCGTGGTTGTAATGGATATGCATGGGTGTGGCGCTACACGTGCTGGCACATGTGCAAACTGATGTGGTCGCATGTAGACAGATTTGTATACATATATATATTAATACACATCTATACAGATACATATATATATATATATGTGTGCGCGTTGCCGAGAACATGCACGTGCGTGCCCTGATGTGGCCGTTCGCTTTGTGACGTATGATGGATTGGATTCGTGTAAGTTCCGCGTTCTTGTCTTGATGATATGTTTGCCGTGTCTTGTGTCTATTGGTGCACAGTGTTTTTAGATTGGTATCAGTTTCCCGTCCGTGCCCTGAAGCATCATGGTTCGTGATCTGTGGATGGTGCCACGTGACGCTTCTGATGGTTGCAAATGTCGCGTCGCTGCCGTGGTACTCGATCGTTGGTGGCCTGGGATGTCTCTGATGGCTGCGATGTCGGGACTCCTTCCATGGTACTCGACGTGTGGCGCTCGATGGTTGGTGCCCTACGTCTAGCGCGTTGAATAGTTGCGATGTTTGCCCTCTCCACCAGGTACTCTGTGCTTTACGATGCGTTTGCATGTTGCGATGTCCGCGTTCTCACCCTTCTGCTCTGTGGCTGCTGCCCTGTGATGCCTTTGTTGCTTGCGAGTTGGTGCCCTTTGTGTACTGTCCTGAGGCTGCGTAGCCCGCGGGCATAGAAAGGCCTGATGACGAAGGGAGGGATGAAGCGATTATCTATTCAGGAAGAAGGAGGAGGGAGGGAGGCGAAGGATGAGGAGAGCCAGCAAGAAACATGTTGAGACAGGTGGAGGGCGAGTGGGGGGAGAAAAGGGAAAGGAGCAGGAAGAGACTGACGATGACGCCGAAGACGAACAATTCACGACCGACGGACAACGGCGGACGGCGATGATGATGACGAAACCGACGCCGACGGTGACGACGGTCGACGACGACGACGACGACGACGATGACGACGACGACAGCGGCGACGGCGACGACGACGACGCCGACTGCAACGGCGACGGCGACGGCGACGGCGACGGCGAGGGCGACGACGACCCCGACGACGACGACGACGACGACGACGACAACGACGACGAAGACGACGACGACGACGACGACGACGACGACGACGACGGCGACAGCGACAATTCTTGTTGACCCCTAAGGAATCTCTGGGAGCAGGCACAGGCGAGGATCTCGAGGCGGACCCAATCGTGGCGACCAGGGCTATTCGCCGACCGTCGTCGCCATCATCGCCGTCACCATTGCCGTAATCGTCGGTCGTCTGGTCTTCGTCGACTGCCGACGTCGTCGTCTTCCTCCGTCGTCCTCTGTCGCCTTCGTCTGCTGTCCTCGGTCGTCGGTCGCTGTCGGCCGCCGCCCTCTGCTCTCTTCCGCCGTTGTCCGACGTCGACACTCGTCGCCTTTTGCCGTCCGCCTGTCGTCCGCCGCCGACACGCCTCCGGTCCCTGTCCGCGGGGTACCTTTTCTTGTGCAAGCCCTTCGGCACCGCCTGCACCCCGGGCCCCGCCCACTCCTGCCGCCAGAGGCCTCGCCTGCCTGTGCCCCGTCTCCCTAATGAAAGCTGTGCGCAGCCCGCCTGGCTTTCAGCGGAAGAGGTTCGCTCTCGCCCCGCCGACCAAAAAGCCTGTCGCCCGCCGCCGTCTGCCGTCCGCCGCCGCCCGCCGCCGCCCGCCGGCCGCTTCCCCGGGGGGCGGCGCGAGGCCCCAGGCGGCCGCACTGCACCCGGCCTTCTCCGACCTCAGCTCAGGCCGCCCCGTGCCCGCCCGCCGGCGAGCCGCGCGCGGCATCCCCGGGGCGTGCCGGGAGCGCCGAGGGGTTGGCATGGAGGGTTTCTCCGAAGGGCTTCGGCGACCCCTCTTCCTCCTCCTCCTCATTCCTCCTCTTTCCTCCTCCTCCTCCTCCTCCTCCTCCTCCTTCTCCTCCTCCTTCCTCCTCCCTCCTCCTCCTCCTCCTCCTCCTCCTCCTCCTCCTCCTCCTCCTCTTCGTCCTCCTCCTCCTTCTCCTACATCGCCTCCTCCTCCCCCATCCCCCTCCTCCTCCTCCTCCTCCTCCTCCCCCTCCGCCTCGGGTCGCCTACGGCCCCGGGGGAAGCCGTGCAGCAGGCTGACAGCCCCTCGGCTCGCCCAGAAGGTCCGGGGATGCCCCCGACACGTGTCGGGGGCCCCCAAACGTTATGGTCACCGCACCGCGTGGCGGCCCCCGACAGTGTCGGGGGACCCCCCGAGCGGCGCGGTGACCACACCGTGTGGCGAGCCATTGGGAACCTACTGGGTGAGAGCGCACGGTTTTGGGACTCGGGGACCGGGGCCTACAAGGTCCCCAGCCGTGCTGTGACGGACTGTGCGGTGAGGTGACAGGGTCTTTTGCGGGTTTCGAGGTCACCGCACGGTCTGTCACCGCACCGTCCTGCGACCCCCAAGGCTGAGGACCGGCTACGAGCAACTAAAGATAGAGATTCGCCAGGGCGGCCTTTTGACGCCCGGCTCAAACGTGTTCGTCGGTTCCTGGAGGTGGTCTTGCCTAGCAGCTGCGACTCGTCGAGGGCGTTTCGGGGGTGCCCGAATCGTTCCGAACGGCAACCGGAGACCTGGCTTCGACCCCAAGCGGAGGGCGGACGCTGGCGCCCCCGCCGAGGGGCGCCGCGAGGCGATCCTCCCGGGCAGGCGGCTGCGGCGCCTGCGCTTGCCTCCGCCCCGGTGCCCCGCGGCTGGCAAGAAGACGCCGGGCGCCGCCAAGCGCTTCCGCACGGTTGGGCGTCAGCTCTGGCAGCAAGGGGCCGCTCCTGTGTTCTGTCCCTCGCGCGGGGGGCACGCGCGTCAGGAAACGGCTGGCCCAGTCAAGCCGAGGCGAGGCCCGGTGTGGTTCCACTGCCAGGGCGCGCCCGGCCTGGCTGTGGCAGGGCTGGTTGGCCAAGCCGCGCCGAGGCGAGGCCCGGCGTGGCTCTACGGCCAGATAGCTCGCCTGGCCTGGCTGCGGCAGGGCCGCGGGCCGCGCCTGGGAGAGCGGGCACTTGGACTCCCCGTGGACACGCAGCCGAGGCCGCTGGGCGAGGTCGCGCCTGGCCTCGGGCACTTCGGGCCGCACACAGTGCCCGCTGAGACGGGCGACGGCGGTGAGGTCAGCGACGCAGGGCACGCCGCGCTCGCCTCGGGATCGCAGTCGCCCGTCCGCAGAGGCCGAGTCGGCCCCTGCAGCCGCAGTGGTGACGTTCTTGCGTTCTCGTTCCCGCAGACACCCCTTTCTGTTAATCCTCCTGTGGCGCCGACCGCCCCCACACTGGCCGCTCGCCTCGCTTTGTTCCCCAGGGAGATCCCTTCTCCTAATCCTCCTCTTCGCTCTAGTGCAAGGGGCACTTGCCATCCAGGGTTCCACCAACGGGGATTTGGCGCCTCAGAGCCAAAGCATCATGACTCATCCTCATGCTTCGCCTTCTCCTCCTCCTCCTCCTCCTCCTCCTCCTCCTCCTCCTCCTCCTCTTCCTCTTCCTCTTCCTCTCACCACCACCACATACACAGCCATCAGCATCATCAGCATCAGCATCATCAACAACATCAGCATCATCACCCTCATCATCATCATCATCATCATCATCATCATCATCATCATCATCATCATCATCATCAGCATTGCCATCGTCATCGTCGTCGTCATATCCATCATCATCAGCGTCATCAGTGTCAGCAGCATCAGCTTCATCATCATCATCACAACTATCATCAGCATCACCAACATCATCATCTGCAGCCGCAGCACCATCCTCATCATCAGCATAAGCATCATTATCATCAGCATCGCCATCAGCACCATCATCATCATCATCATCATCATCATCATCATCATCATCATCAGCATCATCGTCATCAGCACCGTTGCCATCATCATGATCACCATCATCACCATTACCGTCACCCTCACCACCACCATCATCGGCATCGACACCTGCATCGGCAGCTGAATCATCGTAATCATCGTCATCCTCATCATCATCATCATCATCATCATTATCATCATCATCAGCATCATCATCACCACAATCGCCATCATCAGTATCAGCATGGTCAGCATCATCAGCATCATACTCATTAGCATCATCACCATCCTCATCAGCATAATCATCAGCATCATCGGCATCATTAGCATCATCATCATCATCAGCAGCAGCAGCATCGTCATCATCATCATCAGCATCCTCGTGATCATCATCATCATCATCATCATCATCATCATCATCATCATCATCATCATCATCATCATCAGCATCATCATCATCATCATCATCATCACCATCATCGCTGCCTCCACCACCAGCACCAGCGCCATTCCAATCACCACCGCCAGCGCCATCAGCGTCATCAGCATCATAACCATCGTCAGCAACATCATCAGCGCTCACATCAGCATCCTGCCGTCGTGCCTCCATCACACCACGCTGCCGCATGTCGGCCCAGGTGGCCGTCCCATGAGCAGGCGGAAAAGGGGCGCCAGCGCCCGAAGAGGTGCTTCCAGAGAGGAGCAGGAGGAGGAGCAGGAGGAGGAGGAGGAGAATGAGAAGGAGGAGGCGGAGGAGCCCTCGCTGTTGCTCCTCCTCCTCCTCTGTCTCCGCCTCCTCCTCCTCCTCCTCCTCCTCCTCCTCCTCCTCCTCGTCTTCTCGATCATGCTTCTCCTAGGTAAGGAGGGAGGGAGGGAGGGAGGGAGGGAGGAGGAGGAGGAAGGCCCTCGCTCCTCCTTCCCCCCCCCCCGCGCTCGCATTCACGCCGCGCCCGCAAAGGCTCGGGCTCCACGTCGCCGTCCCAGCAGTCCAAGGAGCCGGCCGCCGCGGCGATGGGCCCGCCGCCTGTTGGTAGCAGTCCCCCGCGAGCGCCACGGGGGCGCCTCGAAGTCGACGGAGAGGGGAGAGGAGGAGGAGGAGGAAGGAGGAGGAGGAGGAGGAGTAATAGGAGGAGGAGGAGGGAGGAGGAGGAGGAGGAGGAGGAGGAGGAGGAGGAGGAGGAGGAGGAGGAGGAGAAGAGGAGGCGGAGGAGGAAGGGGAGGAGGAGGAAGAGGCAGTGGGGAGGAGGGACGAGGAGGAGGAGGAGGAGCAGGGAGAAGGGAGCAGTTGGAGGACGAGGATGGGAGGAGGGAGGAGGTGGAGGAGGATGAGGAGGGATAGGGAACGCGGAAGTTTGACAAGCAGGCGGGGGAGGCGGAGGAGGAGAAGGGGCGAGGAGGAAGAGGTACAGTAGAGGTGATAGCGGACATTTGCAAGAAGAGAAGGAAAGGCGGAAGACGAGGAGGGGAAGTGTAAACCCAAGACGCATCAACGATGTTGCAATCAACCCACCCTCGAAAATTATTGTCTTCGTAGGGCCCTACAGCAAATGATTTCACAGCGAGAAATGCCCCATTGGAAAACAACCGTCTGAAAATCCTCAACCGTGCCGACACACAACTTCTTTGACTGTTACTGCGTCCTTGAAGCCCTAAGCCGTGCCATAACACCGCGCTTGAGACTTCAACACCGCGAATCAACGTGGCTGTTGCGTCCGGACAGTACTAAATCGTGCCAGAACGCGGTTCTTGGGACGTCATCCATGTGATTGTTTGGAATTGTTGCAAGCTGACAAGAGGAATGCGCGCGCTGCTGGGGCGACAACCGCTTTCCGAGGAGCAAACAAACAAAACATACGACCTCGAAATCGCTGTACATGTTCAAGGCGAGTTCAAGCTGCGGTGCGGCGGGAGCCACATCTTGACAACGGCCTGCTCTCCAGCTTTTGAAGCTGCTGCAGTGTATGATGTGCCCTCCTCCTCCTCCTCCTCCTCCTCCTCCGCTTCCTCCTCCTCCTCCTCCTCCTCCTCCTCCTCCTCCTCGTCCTCCTCCTCGCGGCGCTGAAGCGCGAACCTTATCTTGAGAACGGCCTGCCCTCCATCCTTGAAGCTGCCGCTTCTTCACGGCGTATGCGCTCCCGGCGCTCAGGCGAGAAGTTCCTGGCGAAACGCTCGGCCCGCCCCATCGACACGTCTGGGGGGGGCGACAGAGAAGAGCTCTGCGTCAGGAAAGGGGAGGGAAGAGGAGGGTGATGGCTGAGGGGGGAGGAGTCTAAGAGGGAGGAGGAGCGGGGGAGGTGAGAGAGGAGGGGGGACGGGGGGGCGGAGGAAAGAGGGAGAAGGGGGAGGCAAGAGGACAAGGGGGGTGGTCCGGAGACGCTCGAGGACAAGCTAGACGCATTGCCATTCTAAGGGTCTTTCGTAGATCAGGGTCTTCGTGCTTCATTGTGGGGCGCACGCGGGGGATACGATATTTTTGTTACCATGAAACGTCAAGTTGTTGACACCCCCGACCCCCCTATCGAATCTTAGCGACAGGTTCTTGGTGAGGAAGCAGTCGAAATCCGATGGGCTCGTTACCCGTAACAATGCGATATTATATATTCACACATTTGTTTAAGACGGTGTGGTGATTTTTCCGCCCCGGGGACACAGGCCCCGAAGATCACTCCAATTTGGACCCGCTCACAGCGCAATCGCTCCGGATGGCCGATGTCAATGCGATGCTCCATTGCATTCGCTCTCACTTTGGCGCAGTGTGGCCCTGGGAATCCTTATCCAACTCTGTCGCTCTTGCTACGCTGGCCGGCCATCCCAGAGAGTTCACGAAGGCTCGCGAATCCGCACCGAGGCACTTCTGCATCCTAATCGGTCGTCCGCGGCACGCGGGGCCGGCTATTCAATTCTCCCCCGATGGTAAAAAACTTTGGTACTTGGCAAGTAGGAACTCGCAGGGGATCCAAAGGTGAAGGATGAAGAAGAGGAGTTGGGGGAGTGTGAAGGCAAAAAGGAGGGGGAAGGAGGAGGAGGAGGATAAAGAGGAACCAGAAGGAGCAATGATGAGGAAGACCAGGGAGAGGGCAAGGATAAGGATACGAATTGAAGGGGAAGGAGGAGGTGATGTGAGGAGGAGGTGATGGGAAGGAGGACGTGGGCGGATGAAACGGTGGAGGGGGGAATGAGATGATACCACAGAGTAGGAAAACATGGGAGGAGGAGAAGGAGGTGGCGTTTGACACGCATGATTAGATGCAGGAGAAGAGGACGTAGCGGAACTCGGAGGAGATGGGGACGCGGTGGAGGAGTGGGAGGAGAACGAGACGTGGAGGAGTTTGAGGTGGAGCAGGAGCCGGAGCAGAACGAAAAGAGGCCAGGGATTCGTTGAGTCCCTCGACGTTCTAGTAGAATGTTGCGCCATACTTGCTGTTTAAACCTTATCCTCTTTTATTGTTTCTCTCTCTCTCTCTCCCTTTCTCTTTCTCACTCTTTCTCTCTCTCTCTCTCTCTTTCGTTATCTCTCACTCTCTCTTTCTGACTCTCCCTCTCTCTCTCTCTCCCTCTCTCGCTTTCTCTTTCTTTTCTGTCTCCTCACCTTCTCAAGCCATACTATTAGTCTGCCCCCCCTGTGTAGTTCTTCCAAATTGTTGTAAATACAGAGCGATCGAAGCCATGATAATTCTTTGGACGGTTGTAGACATTCTAGAGGGCTGGATATCTTGCTAAAGTATGTTCCCGGATTCCCGAGTGTTTACAACGTGTTACAAAGCTTTAGACCGCTCTTGAAGGCGTGGCGCCACATAGACCCAAATTGTTTCCAACGCTATGCGCGGGATGCTTCAGAGATAGCGCGGGGCTGATCTGGAGGACCCTACTATGCCCAAGTGCCTTTTAGAGGATTGGGAGGCTTAGGGAAAGGGTGCTCAGAGGATGTCAGGCGATTTGCAGAAGGCGCCAAATGGTTCTAGAACGCTATGAAGGGTACCAGAAGGCAGAACATGTTCTTGCGTGCCCTTGAGGTTCCAGGGAGCTCTCGGAGGCATGCGAATGCCGCTCGCTGGCTTCAGAAAACACGAGAATTATCTATAAGGTTCGGTGGCTCCTGAGGCATCTAAGAGCACAGCAATCCTGTCGAATGCCTGTCGAATGATGCAGCAGGCTGTAGCGGATTCCAAGATGCTCCAGAGGGCTCAAAACGGTTCCAAACGGCTCGAGTGTTCTCGAGGGCCCTAGATGGTTCTCAATGGCCTTGATTGTGTTAGCATGCTTCAGAAGATTCGGACATCCTCTCAGAGGGTTCTGGAGGGATTCGACTGTGCGCTCTTCCGAGTTCTCTCAAGGGCTGCATGGGCTTGAGACATCCTGTCGGAGCACCAGACGCCTCTAGTGGATTTTACCATGTTCTGGAAGGCTTGAGAGCAGTATTTGGGGGGGCGTGCTGGCAAACGTACATATGAACATGCGCTGGAAGGCTTTCTATGGCTCCGGTATGTTCTGGGAAGCCTCTGGAGTGTTCTAGTGGGGGTTCTAGCGTGGTCCAGTAGCATGCTCCAGAGCGCTCCAGGAGGTTTGAGTAATGCTGAAATGAGCTTTATCATTCTTTGGTGGCTCTGGGATGTGCTGGGAAGCCTCTAGAGTGTTCTAGCCCTGGGGAGTCCCAGCGCGGTCTAGTAGCATGCTCCAGACCGCTCCAGGAGGTTTGAGTAATGCCGCACAAAGCCTTATCACTCTTGGGGTGATCTGGCAGGCTCGAGTGTTCGAGGGTCCCGCAGGGCATCACAATGCTTCCGGGAGTCTGACGGGCTCTGGACAGCTCATGATTGCCTCCGGTACTTCTCAGGAGGTTGCGGCAGGATTTCATAACGCCTTAGAGGGCTCTAGATGGACCCACAGGGCACCCGGGTGCTCTCCAATGCCATCGGCGCCCCGTATGCTGCTTCAGAAGGCTCTGTAATACTTTTGTCTGCGTTGGAGCAAGATCATGGGCCGCGAAAGCTTCCCTGGGGCAAAGGACGACACTGGCCAACTTCCCAGCTGTGGAGCAAGGCGATCTCGTTTGATTGCCGCGCTGGCACCTTCGGCCAACCCGTGGGTAATGCGGGGGAGGAGGAGGAGGAGGAGGAGGAGGAGGAGGAGGAGGAGCAACAGCATAACCAGCTGCATTAGGAGGGCCAGGAGAAGTTGGAGGAAGACCAAGAGGGAAAGGAATGTGAACAGATAGTAATCAACTGCAGTCCTTTCATATGTTGGCAATGCGTTCAACGCTGCAGGCCAAGAGTATGTCCCGTACCCGGCACTGCAGGATTGGGGAGGTATCCGCCAGAGGCCAGGAGTCGTCAAGCGCCTTTCGGAGAACGCCGTCACGCGATTTGGGCGGGGTCGTGGGAGGAGCGGGGGAGACTGGTGGACGGGGCAGAGGGGATTCCACACAACCTCGGTTGGCAAACATGACAGGGACATCACGGACCGTCATCTGTATGCGACTTCGGCGGCCTCAGTGCCCGACGGGTGGGGCCAGCAGGTAGATCTTCCCATTACATGCCCCCTCCTACGGTCTGGTCTCCCCCCCTTTCTCTATGCATCCCCTTTTTCAGTTGTCTCCCCCGGCCCCTTGGCGGACAACCCTCCTCCTGCCTCCCCCATCTGTCCTCCTCGTGGCCCTACCCGTTTCCCGTTCTTATCATCCCGCCTCTTCATCACATCCGTGATCTAAGAGATATTTTGCGGAACGGATTGTTGTGCGCCTCGTCTCTGTCGTCGGCGTCGGCGTCGTCGCGATGCAAGTTGCTCTGTTCGGGACTTGCTCCCCTTCTGCAGTGAGCACTGCCACTCCCTCTCAACCCTCTTCCTGCTCCTTCTCAGTCATCTCCCCCCGCTCCCCCTACTTCTCCTCCTCCTCCTCCTTCTCCTCCTCCTTCTCCTCCTCCTCCTTCTCATTATCCTCCTTTCTTCCTCCTCCTCCTCCTCCTCCTCCTCCTCCTCCTCCTCTTCCTCCATCCACCATCCCGAGCAACCACCTTGCCGCGGACCCTAGGCACGAAGGGTCGGGTGGGAGGGCTTAGGGTGGCAGGGTCCTGGCACAATTCTCCCCGCCATCGTGCGTGCATGGCCACCCTACCACCCGTTACAAACGGTTCCGCCAAACAGATCCAATGTGTTGACCTCCAGGATCGACCACGTTGGTTGGAAAGGGGCAGGGGGAGTTTGACCCCATTGCCCAGACCAGGGACACTGATCCCCTGGAGCGTGTTTCTTTACTGCTTGGGGCATAGCGGGCATTATAGTCCCGTATGACGCCCAACATCGCCGAAAATAAAGAAACGCGCTCCTGGTCAGGGGGGTCGTTCCCCATTGGCCCTAAGAGGCCCCCCATTCGGGAAACACCACCCCGAACGAGGCCTACGAGAGCCCTCTTCTTTGAGGAGGTGCGCCGCGGAGGCGCTTGGACCAGGGGCGCTGCCCCATTGGTTAGGCGGGTTGTTAGGGCCGTTCTCTTTTGGCCCGCACCGGGCCTACGAGTGCCTTTTTTTCTGTTGCGGAGGTGCGCCGCGGAGGCGCCTGGACCAGGGGTTCTGCCCCACTGGTCAGGTGGGGTCGTTAGGGCTTTTCCCCTCGTGGCCCTAAGAGGCCCCCCATTTGGGGATCACCACCCCGAATGGGGCCTACGAGGGCCCTTCTGTTGCGGAGGTACGCCGCGGAGGCGCCTGGACCAGGGGCGCTGCCCGACAGGTCAGAGGGGGTCGATTGAGCTGTTCCTCCTTGGCCTTAAGAGACCCCCCATTCGGGGATCCTTGCCCCGGGTCTACGAGGCCCGGTGGGGTTCCTACCCCCCCTGGTGGGGGGCATCGACGGGCGTTTTCGCGGCTTCATGGGGTCTCTTGACGGGTGTCCCAGACATGCTCAGTCTGATCGAGCAGATGTAGGACACATGTTCGGTCCGCCTGTGCCCACCGATAAAGAGTCCCCCTCGCCTCAAGGGCGGCCGATCGCGGCCCCCAGGAATCGTTGCGGAGCCAGCCAAGGCGGCGACCGCTTTGGAGGCCGAGACGAAACATGTGGGGGCGCCTGGTGGCACTTGGAACAGTGGGCCAAGGCCAGGGAGGAGCGGCAAGGTGATCCTCCTCTTCCTCCTCCTCCTCCTCCTCCGCCTCCTCCTCCTCCTCCTCTTCCTCGTCCTCCTCCTCCTCCTCCTCCTCTTCCTCCTCCTCCTACTCCTCCTCCTCCTCCTCCTCCTCCCTCCTCCGCGCCGCCGCCCTTGCCCTCGTCCGTCCTTCCTATCTGAGCCCCTCTTCTGCTTCGGAGGCGCGCCGCCCTGGCGCCTGGGCCAGGGGCGCTGCCCCGCAGGTCAGGGGGGTCGTTAGGGCCGTTCCCTCTCGGCCCTGAGAGACCCCCCAGTCGGGGATCACCGCCCGGAGCGGGGCCTACGAGGGCCCCACTTCTGTTGCGGAGGTGCGCCACGGAGGCGCCTGGAACAGGTGCCCCCCACAGGTCAGGGGGCGTCGTTTGGACTGTTCCTTTCTTGGCCCTAGGAGACCACCCATTCGGGGATCATCGCCCCGAGCGGGGCCTACGAGAGCCCTCTTCCCTTGCGGAAGTACGCCGCAGAGGCGCCCGGGCCAGGGGCGCTGCCCCGCATGTCAGGGGGTCGTTAAGGCTGTTCCCTAGTGGCCCTGAAAGATCCCCCCGTCAGGGGCCCCCCGCCCCGGGCCTACAAGAGCCCCTCTCCTGGTGCGGAGGTGCGCCGCGGAGGCGCCTGGACCGGGTGCGCTGCCCCACAGGTCAGGGGGGTCGCTGAGGTGGTTCCTTCTTGGGCCTTCGAAGCCCCCCCCGCTCGGAACCCTCCGCCCCAGGCCTCTGAGGGCCCTTTTTCTGCTGAGGGGGTGCGCCGCGGAGGCGCCTGGGCCAGGGGCGCTGCCCCGCAGGTCAGGGGGGGTCGTCGGGGCTGTTCCCCCTTGGCCCTAAGAGACCCTCCTTCGGGGAGCACCGCCCCGAACGGAACCTACGAGAGCCCTCGTCGGTTGCGGAGGCGCGCCGCGGGGTCGCCCGGACCAGGGGCGCTGCCCCAGAGATCACAGGGGGTCGTTCGGGCCGTCCCCCCTTGGCCCCAACAGGCCCGCATGCTTCACGCCTGCTGCCCCGCCCCCCTCGCACCCCCGCCCGCATTCGAACCCCGATCCTCCTCCCTCCCTGGAGGTCTCTGGCAGACATCTGGTGGGGGCAGCGCGCGTGTGTCGGCGGACTCGGGGCGGCGCGCTCGCGAGGATCCTGAAGCCTGGACCCTCGAACCGCGATCCTCCTTCCCCCTGGAGGCGTCCGGGGAGGAGGGCACGAGGCAGGCGGAGAGCCCCCAGGAGGAAGTACACCCACGGAAGCACGAAGCACCCGAGGAGGTGCCCAAAGATGTACTTCCCGAGGTACGGCCGAAGCCTGCCACAGGGATCACCGGGGCCGGTTCCCTCACGACCGCTGGCAAGCACCAGGTGACCATGGGTGTTTTCCCCCTGGCGTCAGCCACTGGTGGATAGTTTCTGCCATGCCTCCGACTGGGAGGATGGGCCCAGCTCTCGGCCAAATATTGGATTCGAACTTTCCTGCAAGTTCGCAGGCACCCGTGTTTCTCCGACGACCGCGTAATCCTCAAAGATGGTGTAGGTACCCTTAAAACCTATAGCGAGCTTGGTAATCCTCCTCCTCCTCCTCCTCCTCTTTCTCATCCTCCTCTTTCTTCTCCCCCATCCCCCTCATCATCCTCATCCTCCATCCTTTTTGTTTTTGGATATCTCCTCCCTGCCGCACCCCCAGACGCGTCGGTAGGGCAGGCCAGTCCTTTGTCCTGAGACCTCCTCACCATATGATATTGAAGCTTGGACTGTGGCAGCAGTTTCACGCATGGAGGGCGGGTCGTTTTCAAAATGGTGTTCTCGATGTATTGCTGCGCTGCCGGCATTCGTTTTAAGAGTTTGTGCAGCTTCACGGATGGAGGGCGGGTGTTCTTCAAAATAATGATGTTGTCCCATTAGCGTCCCACCCATTGGTCCTACGAGTTTGCAGAAGTTTCACGGATGGAGGTCGGGTGGTTTTCAACATGTGCATCTCGCATTAGAGCCCAGCATATTATTATTGAAATGTTCGCAGCAGTTTCTAATATGAAGGTCACTTCCTTTCCAAAATATAGCTTTCGCGTTAGCGCCGCGCGCATTCCCTTCAACAGTTTACAGCATTTTCAAATTTTCGTAGGGATGAAGTCCCAGGAATGTGTCCTGGCACGTTACTGTTGTCAGGGCGCAGCAGTCACGATGATTCGCGGTGTTGAAGTCCGAGATGCTGTGTTTGGCCACGGTTGAGGATTTCCAGACGGTTGTCTTTCAATGGGGCACGTCTTGCAACGAAGTCCCGTTCTTGTAGGGGCCTATTAAAAGGGAGTTTGGAGGTAGGGCTGATTGCAACATCGTTGATGCGTCTCTGGTTTGAACCGGTCCTTCTCCTCCGTCTCTGGTTTGAACCGGTCTTTCTCCTCCTTCTCCTCCTTCTCCTCCTCCTCCTCCTCCTCCTCCTCCTCCTCCTCCCTCTCGTCCTCCTCCTCCTCCTCCTCCTCCTCCTCCTCCTCCTCGGGTAAGCTGCACTTCCTTCCTCAGGCCCCACCGTTGTGCGACGGCCCCGGTGCCCGGCAAGCGCCCCCACAGGGGGCCCGAGAGCATGCAAGAAGTGGTCTGCCGCGGTCTTGCTCGCGTCGCGAGGGGGTCCTGGGCCGTCCCTCCCTCCGCCCCGCGGCCCCCCCGCCGCCCGCCAGAGGAGCCCTCGGAGGCCAGCTGCCCGTCGAGCGGCAGGAAGGGGCCGTCCCCGGACCAGAGGAACAAGGCTCCTGGCGGCCGCCGCCCCATGGCCGCCGCCCTTCGGGCAGCGACGAGGGGGAATCACCACCAGGGGGGTCGCCAGCTCAGGGTCGTGGGCATTCTCGGCGGCGAGCGAGGGGGGGAAGTGAGACGGAGGCCCTTCAGAGGGCGGCTGGACTGCTCGGAAGCCCGCGCGCCTTTGAGAAGTTTTCTGTGTCTTCGGGTAAGGCTCAGGGAACTTCTCAGAAGGCCAGGGCACCTGCGAGCCTTCTGCGAAGGCCTTCTCCTTCTCACTTCCCCCCCAAGCTCGCTGCCGATACACAGTCAAGACGGTGAAATTCGAACCGCTGTGGGCTCAGGAGGAGCTCGGGTTCCATGCCGTTCCTGAGATCTGATACGTCTTGGAGCCCGTTTTTGACTTGTGCCCGCCGTGGCCAGAAAAGCTCCTTCATTATTTATTCAGCGTTCCTTATGGTAGCACGATGACTAGGAGGAGGAGCTGGAGGAGGAGGAGGAGGAGGAGGAGGAGGAGGAGGAGGAGGAGGAGGAGGAGGAGGGGGAGGGGGAGGGGAGGGGGAGGAGGGGAGGGGGGAGGGGAGGGGGAGGGGGAGGGGGAGGGGGAGGGGGAGGAGGGGGAGGAGGAGGAGGAGGGGGAGGGGAGGGGAGGGGGAGGGGGAGGGGGGGAGGGGAGGGGGGAGGGGGAGGGGGAGGGGGAGGAGGAGGAGGAGGAGGAGGAGGAGGAGGAGGAGGAGGAGGAGGAGGAGGAGGGGGGGGGACGCATCGACCCCAATCGCCCATTGATCGCCGATAGGGTTCTGATAGCCCCACGAGGCGCAGGAGCGGTCGGATTTGCTATCGGGGGCCTATCGCCGATCCATCGGCGATGCATCGCCGATTCCAGGGCAAAGATCCCCGCTATGCCAGTTCCCCTCTGCCGTTGCCCCTCGCCCCTTCTCGGGGAAAGACGGGGGGAAGACTCGGCCCGGCGAGACTCGGCCAGGCGGAACTCGGCCAGGCTGAAGGCGGCCCCGGCCGAAGTCAGCTTGGCCGGATTCAGCCTGGCCGAGTCGAGGGCGGCAAAGAGGGGGGACGATTGGGGGGGGGTGGACATCATGGCGCGGGTCATGATATTTCCCCAGATTTCATGGCGCATCTTCTTATTTCATTACGTGCCTGGCCCCTCCGCTGGGCCGCGCACATGCCGCCAGTTATGATTTGCACACACCCCTCTGAGCCGCTCACGACCGAGATCAGCTGGCCGAGTTCAGATTGGCCAAATTCAGTTGGCCGAGTTCATCCTGGCCGAGTTCAGTTGGGTGCCTCCTGGAGTTCGAGGTCTCCACGATCGAAAGCCGAGGCGGTCTTTGGACGTCCGGGGTCGTGGCGAGGAGCCCTGGAGTGGTCTTGGGAGCCCTACTTCCTCGAGGAGAGTGGCGCTTCCTCGAGGAAGTGCCGATTCCCCTGGTGGTGACCCCCCTTGGCATTGTCCCACTCCGCCCTCCTCCCAGGGTTGCGTCAAGTCGGGCTTGTCCCTCTACAGGAGGAATCTTCAGGAATAGTTGAAGAATAGTATGGGGACGATGTTTAATCACTGTTTGACTATGTGCGATCATGTTTTGACTACTTTCAGTTTTCCTCCAACATCCGCCTGTAGGAGGACATGCCCGCCCTCCTCCCAGGGTCGGCGGCGAGCCCAGGGGGGAAGTGAGAAGGGGCGGGCCTTCTCAGAAGGCTCGAACATCCCCTGGCCTTGTGAGACTTTCCCTGAGCCTTCCCCGAGGACGCAGAGCATGTTTCGGGAGGCGCGAGGGTGTCTGAGGAGTCCCGCCGCCTTCTGAGAGGGCCTTCTCCTCCTCTGCTCCCAGCCTCGCTCGCCGCCGACAGGAACCTTCGGACTCGGGACTCGGAGCAGCAGTACCAGTCGAAGAGGAAGGGCGCCGGAGCGACCTTCAGCGCGCGGCCAGAACACGTCTTCTCGTCGGGTCACGTCGGTGTTTCTTGCCTCCTGCGCTCCAGCAGCCGCGCCCCGCCGGGGGCGCTCCGGGAGCGCCTGGCTCCTCCGGAAGGGCCGCCAGAGGCCCGAACTGTGGCCCGAGGGGCGACGGCCAGCAGGCAGGCAGGCAGGCAGTCCGATCGAGTCAATGCTCGGCCCAGGGTCGGGCGCGACTGCGTTGAACCTCAAGCCTCACTCTTGGAGCCCGAGGGAAAAAGGCACAAAGCCCTCTTCGTGCTCCTGAGAGGACTTGTCCGCACTCACTTCATACCATTCGCTCTCATAGCACTCCCTTGCAAGCTTGCGCAGATAGTCACGCTATTGCACGTAATTGCACGTCATTGAGGTCAGTTGCACGTAACTGAGGTCAGGACTAGTTGCGTAGCGTGTCGCGCCGCCAGTTCTGGCCTACGGCGCTGCGGCGCGGCAGGCCAACCGCTTCCCAATGCCTCAGCGTCAGTGTGCCGAGACCTTCCGGGCCTCCCGCCCCTCGGAGCGCGGCGGCACGAGACCCGCCCGCACGGCGTGGCGAGTCGCCAGGGCCGCCGCCGCGGCACTCTGAGCTCAAGGTCCCGCCCGTGAGCGTTCCGAGGTTCGCATGTGCTGAATTGGCGCCGGAGCCCATCCGTGGCGCGTGGAGCGCGCCGGGGGCGGCGCCAAAGGCACCGCCAGGGAGGTGTTTGTGCCGCAGCCGCAGTTCTCTCTGGAGGAGGAGCACACAGGGGCAGCAGGAGGAGCCGGGCGATCAAAAACAGCAGAAGCAGCACAGCAGAGGAAGGCGAGCACAAATGGGGCCAGATCTGACCTCGCTTACGGCCACCGCAGCACAGAACCACGTGTCAGCTCTATCGGACTTCGTGGCAGCCGCACGCGGGGCCAGGGAGCCAGGCAACCGGATCGGACTTCGGGGCAGGCGTGGAACCATGCCGCGACACTGGCACGGCACGGGGCCCACCCGATCGAGCTCCGTGGCGCCACATGCGGCGCCCTTCGGCACGGCTGCACAGCACCACACGGCACTAGCCATCCAGCTGGGACTTCTCGGACCACTACGCTTCGTGACGCATGGCACCGTGGCACCGCAAGACGTGGCACTTTGCCACCAAGGTGGATCTCGTTTCATTGTTCTTGCTTCCCCTTCTCCTCCTCCTCCTCCTCCTCCTCCTCCTCCTCCTCCTTTTCCTGCCCCTCCTGCTCGTCCCTCTCCTCCACCCTCGTGCTGCTCCTCCTCATCCACCCTCCTCCTTTCCTCCTAATCCTCCTCTGCCTTCTCCTCCTCCTTTTGTTATTTTTCATCCTCAAGCAATCGTTAGCTACCCAGGAAGCGAACTACCACCAGCTCAGCGCCCGGCTCAGCCCAACTGGCACAGCGGTGTCGATTGCCCACGCAGTCCAATTCGCTGTCGATGCCAAGGTCGAGACCATCAACAAGCAGCCCGATTCGTTCAACCACGTTCCAGAGCTCAGCATCCAGAGTATTTGATTTTCTGATGATCATCCTCGCCAGCGCCAGCCACAGCATGATGTAAAAACTCGCAGGTGCATTCGAACGTCCCCGAGGTCCCTCACCATGCAACAGCGCCGAAAACACTGGGGCACCGCAGTGGCGCCGCAGATCCCGACCACCCTCAAGGATGATTGTACTTTGAAGATCTCCAGGGCCGGCAAATCATGTTACGTTGAGTTCTCTTCTGAAGAAAATGCAGCATCATTCATGAACATCTGCAATGGTCTGAACGTCTCCTGGCGCGACCCGAGGAACAACGCGGACAGCATCACCAGAACCCGCGTTGATTTTAACATTCGAGTGGCGAGCAAAGCAACGCGCAGCCAGCCTCCTCTGGCAGCGGACGCTGGACCTCCCCAAAGCACATAGGACGCCCATGTAGCAGTTCCGCTTCGCGGTCAATGGCTACCAGGGCCTAGTCCACCTGTCGTCGGTTGACGACGCTTGCGAGCTCTATTTGATCAAGACGACATCGGAGAACGGCTTCCCGCACGGACCCAAGCCCGAGAGCGTCCGCGAATGGCACGTCGCCGACAAGGACGTGCGACATGATGGAGCTTGTACTTGACGAATCCAAGCGGGTGCAGTAGAGAACCTTTTTGGACGAGCCCAACGCGATGAAGACCGGACATGTTGCATAAGCGGGGGGCGAGGATGACCTCAGAGTGACGCCTGCTAGTGCGAGACGTGGTGTGCCTCCATGCTCCCCCGTGCTCCTCACAATCCAGATAATTATAATGCCAGTGTTGTTGTTGGCCAAGGTTGTGGCCACCCCTCAGCTACTAGTCTCCCAATTTTTCCACACGTTCTTCCCCATCCCCGTGGCCCTGTACAGCCATCTCTTCTACAGTTCTCTGAAGGTTTCCTGACAGCTGCCGCGTGGAATGTTTATACCCTAGACGGAAGCATCTCGACCTCACGCGAACTACAATCCTGTACTAACATGTATCTGGAAGCAGTTATTTCGCAAGCGCGACGTCATTCTCCAGGAAACCCATGGGACCGCCGAAACTTACGGGGACTCAGTACCCCATATCTTAGGTTTCACATGTTTGGGACCTTCTTGGTTTCCGAGATCGCTGGAGGTGTTGCCATCCTGGTTCACGATCGGATTGCAGCTCAGCTTCAGGGCCATGAAGTGATCAAAGCGGTTCCTGGGCGAATCTTGGGACTTCAAATATTTGGGCCCCAAGGGGCGCCCCAGGCGCTCAACATCCATCTCGTTCCGAACCTTACTCGGACCTTGCAGAAGCAGTCCCTCCGCGAGTTGGCGCCGGCCGCGTTGCCGAACAGAGAAGCTACGACAGTGCCTGCAGGTGGTTTCAACGCTTGTGCTTCTAGCGAGGGCCGTATACGTGTCTGCGATGGTGCTACTCTTCCGGCGTCTCCTCATTTCTGCAACTACTGTCAGGACTTCTTTCCAGGGCATGCTGAAATATGCCAACGACACCACGCGCATAACACCAATGGAGACGATCGAATTATTCCTTTGGGGCGGCGTGGCAGAATAATGTTTCCACGCCGACGATGGTCCTTCTTGACTACAAACCCATCACAAGCATCGTCTCAAGCCTTTGTCAGGACAGCCCGCCGAGCGACCTCGCTGCGATCGCCCTCTCCCCGACCTCCCCCACCTGCCAGAAGGATCGCCGCAGCTCTCCGACATTGGTCGTCAAATCGCCGCAGTCCTCGGAGGGGATGCAGATGATCCCGGGCGAAATCGACTTGGCTCGTGAAATTCCGACATCAGGCCCGCGGCTCGCAAAACGCCGGCGAAAAGATGTCTTGGATGCATGCCTTGTCCAAGGCGGCCCGCGACGGCCGCGGCAGGTCGGCCAGGAGGGCGTTCAGAGCTCATCCGCACCTGCCCGCGCTCTTCGATCACGAGGTCACGCAGCGGCACGACCAGGCCAAGTTCCAAGATGAGCTCGTCTCGCCCACGCACGTGAGTTTTTGTTGTTGTCAGCGCGAAGAGCAGGGGATGGTTGCCGGCGCGTTTCTGCGCCCCGAGAGCAAGGGCCGGCGCTTTACGCGCTCGCGCGAGCAAGCTGCCGCCTGGGCCCCCCATGATCGCGAGATCTCCCTGCGTGGCATCGTTGGGCACAATGGGGCCCCCTTTCTGGCTCCCCCGAAAGTTCCGCAATGGCTCTCGCTAGGGATTGGGGCGACGCGCGTGCGCCCAGAGACGTGGGCTCTGAAAATGTCGAGCTCTTCGACCCCCGCATCCACGCAGTCTGACAGGGCAATTCATGGAAAATCATGCAAGGCCAGTTTCGGGCTGCTGTGCCATGCTCGGAGCTCTGGCCCAGGGCCCGACGGCGTACTCACTGTGCGCGGCGATCTGGTGGCGATATCTTCGCAGGCGCTCTTTTTCTGGCCTTTGCAAGCGCGTCCTCTCGGGAAGCGACGCGAATTGCGCGGGGTCAGGTGCGAGGCCCCAGCTCTATTCGCCCATGTTTCTGAAAGCAACACTGCTAACAATTATCGCTGCTGCAGTTGCGTGCCCTCTCACCTCCGTCTCCTGTCGCATGCGCCGTTGCATCCAGCGGGGTGGCGCGCGCGGCCGTCAGGGACTGGAGCTCGCCGTTGTCGTCTCTGCCACGATGGCGATAACCGGTGACGCGGACTTCCAGTTGTCCTGCGGGACGCGTTGCTTCGACATTAAGACTGCTTCCCCGAGCCTACATGTCCAGTGGGCCCAGCACGCGCTTAGTAAGATGGAGACCCCTGAGCGTTTCAGCAGGCCCTCATGATATTCTACCAGAGCCTGGTTATCCACGTTGACATCGGCGGCCCCACTGAACAGTCGTACACGGCACCGCACGGCGCGAAGCAACGCTGCCCCATATCTGGCACTTTGTCCGCTACCTGCTTCGACCCAGTCCTCCGGTACATCCATCGGTTCGCTGGCTCTCCATACGACCCTGAGGTCACCGCGCTTTGGTCGACGATCTTGCGATGGCTGCCGAGAACAATATACCCCCCCCCCCAAGGTTGCCCCGGGGTGCTCGAGCAGGCCACAAGCGCAGGGCCCCACATTCACCCCGCTAAGGCCCAGGCCATCATCCCAAGGGACTTCGAGCCCCAGGATGTCATGGGAAAGCTTTGGAGGTTCCACTTCATCGCGCGGAAGTTCAACATTGCCGACCACGGAAAGCATCTGGGGATTATATAGGGCGCCGGTGCCGTGAACGGTCTCGGGCGTCCCCGAGGCCCCCCCCTGAATAAGCGCGGCCATCGTCCAATGTCCCTCGGGCTATCGTCCTGCCGGAACGTCGAGGCTTGCGACGTTTCCGGCTTCTCGGCTGGCGCGCGCGTGAGCCTGGCCCCCCCGCCCCCATCGGTCGCCCCAGCCGCGGAGAAGAAGGCGACAATGCCATCCCAGTGGCGGCAACGCGTGATCTCAAGATTTTCGGCTTCGCCTCAGTAGTTTAGGGGCTTGCGCCTATGTTGCCGGGCTGTTGTTTAAAGAGCACGCTGCAAGTGCGCGGCCTTCCGTCGATCCCGCGAGCGCGTAGCAGAGGTGCCGGAGGAAGTGCGATTGGGTTGTGTCTTTTGGGTTTCCGATTTTGCCCACAGCGCCATTTTCGAGTATCCGGGGAAGGCTTGGGATGAAATGATTGCGATTCCCAGGATGCCCGCTGAGCCTCTGCTCCAGGAATCGCACAGCAAAGCGCTGAGTTGTTGGATCCGCCACCACGCGTCAGTAGGCGGCCGTTGGGTCCTTGGACGGAGGCTAAGACACTTCCACCCGACCTGCAATGTGGCCGAGCTGGACAGGCAAATACAACGTATTTGTGTGCGTAGCGCCCCGCAGATGCGGGTAAGAGTGATGGGGCGGTGGGGACGTCGGCAGTTTGAGAGACTCTGGAGAAGCCGGCCGCAGACGCAAAAGTTTCACACATTATCAGAGTGAGGGGGCCGAACGGTCATTCATTGTCCCTGGGTGCGCGGCTGAGTAGGGAATCCGTGGTGAGAATTATGCGTGTTGCGTTGTTGTTGTTGTTGCTGTTGTTTGTTGTCGTCGTCCCACCCGCGACCCACCCGCGACCCACCCCGCGACCCACCCCGCGACCACCCCGCGACCCACCCATCGACCCACCCCGCGACCTACCCTCGACCCAAGCCGCGACCCACCCTGCGACCCACCAGCGAGCCACCCGCGACCCGCCCCGCGACCCACCCCGCGACCCATCCGCGACCCATCCCGCGACCCACCCGCGACCCACCCCGCGACCCACGCTCAAGGGAGGAAAACCACCCAGACCCGACAAGTGACATTTACTAAACGACCCTGGGCGTTTACTAAGCAGCCCTGCCTTGTTCGATTCATTCCTTGTGTGCGTTTACTAAACGGATTCGCTCGTCGGGGTGATTACTATGGGGTGAAGTTTCTGCCCTCTACACCCGCGACCCATCAACGATCCACCCGCGACCCACCCGCGACCCATGTACGACCCACCCGCGACCCACCCGCGACCGACCCACATTGGTTTAGCAAAACAATCGGGACCTGCGGTGGGCTCATTGTATAATTTGTGAAATCTTGGCGCCTGCGGCGGGCTTCTTCAGAATCTCGCGAATTGCCGACGTCCCCACCGGCCCCTCCCTCTTATACACATATGCGGGGTGCTACGGTACAACGGGCCCGCCGCAAGCGCCGATTTTTTCGTTAAACCTAATTCGATGGGCGGGTCGCGGGTGGGTCGCTGTTGGGTCGCTGGTGGGTCGCGGGGGGGTCGCTGTTGGGTCGCGGGTGGGTCGCGGATGGGTCGCGGGTGGGTCGCGGGGTGGGCTCGCGGGTGGGTCGCGGGTGGGTCGCGGGTGAGTTGCGGATGGGTCGCTGGGTGGGTCGCGGGGTGGGTCGCGGGGTGGGTCGCGGAGTGGGTCGCGGGTGGGTCGCGGGGTGGGTCGCGGGTGGGTCTCGGTTGGTTCGCGGGGTGGGTCGCGTGGTGGGACGCGGGGTGGGTCGCGGGGTGGGTCGCGGGGTGGGTCGCGGGTGGGGTCGCGGGTGGGTCGCGGGTGGGACGGCGACAACAAACAACAACACCAATCACAACAACAACAACAACAACCACAACAACAACAACAACAACAACAACAACAACGCAACAAACATAATCCTCACCACGGATCCCCACCCCAGCCGCGCACCCAGAGGCAATGAATGACCATTCGGCCCTCTCACTCTGATATGATCGGTGGTGACATCCCTCCTTTTCCCCCTCGCTTCCGTTCTTGAGTCGGTCTGCAACTGTTGGAATACCATGGTCAGATCTATAACGGGAGCCCAGAGTTGCCTGTATGGTTGTATTGCATTTTTTGTGGGGAGTACGATATTGCATGATCTTCGTTATCCACCCTTCCAACCTGCCGTGAAAGCCATGGTCCCTCACCTCCCCCTTTTCTGTCACTTGAGATTTTGTCTTTTGGTTGTTCAGTAACCATCCGAATGTCATGCGTACTTGTTTCTACAGTAAATGCTGTTGCGCTTGATTTCTCCTTCTGTGCATTTCCAATCAGCTTCATCTCAGCGGCATCCCTCATCCTCCTTGTGCTATCCGCTGCCTTGGTGCCCGTGCGCGGTCAATCGCAAACAACGGCGAGGAATATTCTTCAATGTCAGGTTGTATAGGAACAGTGCAGGTGTCGCGATGTTGGGCGGGACGGCTGGACCTCTTCCCGCACCTCGCTGCTCCTGTTGCTGGTCCGCCTCACCCCCTCTGCTGGGATTGGCGTTCCTTCTTCTCCTCCTTGTCCTCCTCCTCCTCCGCCTCCTCCTCCTCCTCCTCCTCCTCCTCCTCCTCCTCCTCCTCCTCCTCCTCCTCCTCCTCCTCCTCCCCCCATCCTCCTCCTCCTTTCCTCCTCGTCCTCCTCCTCCTCCTCCTCCCCCTCCTCTTCCTCCTCCTCCTCCTCCTCCTCTTCCTCCTCCTCCTCCTCCTCCTCCTCCTCCTCCTCCTCCTCCTCCTCCTCCCCCCCCCTCCTCCCCCGCATCCTCCTCCTCCTCCTTTCCTCCTCGTCCTCCTCCTCCTCCTCCCCCTCCTCTTCCTCCTCCTCCTCCTCCTTTTCCTCCTCCTCCATCTCTTCCTCTTTCTTCACCCCAACCCCTCCCCCCAGGCGCCACGCATGCCAATTAAACAAGGCCGCGCCAATTGGAACCTTGCCAGGCGAAGCCAAGTTGCGCCAACCACGGCTGGACAAACATCAGGTACAGCTTGTCCGCGCCACGTTGACCCGGCGGGGACCCCAGCGCGGGCGTTCAAGGTTGCATGGCGCCAGCGGCCTTTCAATCCACGGATACCGAGTGATGTGCGCTATCGGAAAGCCGCGACCGCTCAAGGCTGAGCGATTCACGCGGTGCCCGAAACCAACGCACGCGCCGTCGCGACGCAATTCTGCCGCACGCAGAGCTGAGTCAAGCCGGGCCAACACGACACCACCCAGCGCCATGACACGGCACCGAGCGGCACGGGGCCGCCGAGATGGCGTCACCGGCATCTCGACAGCGGGCGCGCGGCAGCACCGTGGCGCAGCACCACACAGTGCGAGAAGGCACCGCACCGCACGGTTCCCACCTCTCAGCCTCAAGCAGCAGCAGCAGCAGCAGCGGCAGCAGCAAGCGGGGGAAGCACGAGAACGTCTTCGACGTGCCAGGGATGCTCCTCGTTCGCGGCGCGGACGGTCGAGGCAGCACCGCACGGCACCAGACCCCCCCATCGATCGGCCCGTGGCCCTCCCTGCTCGAGCCGGTGGTTCCGACCATCTGGCGCCCCAGAAATAGATACACTTCCATACAGGTTCATGACACTGGCCGCGAAGCTGGCCAACTCCAAGCACCAGGATTACCACTCCATTATCGGGTCGGACGGCCATGGCTCGGAGGTGTCTGGGAAAAGCTCGGGTACTAATGCACAGGGGAATTCCGTATTGGTCACTGCTGGAGTCATCATCGGCGATACTTTGGGCGCTGGGCTGTTGACCATGCCAGGCGCACTGTCCATGTTCGGATGGCTTGCCGGTAGCATGTTCATCGTGGGCATGCTGGCACTGAACTTGCACATTTGCATGCTGCTGTGGCGGATGCGCATGGCATTCCCGCAGGCGCACACCTTCGGGGAGCTCGCTGAGGCTAGTTTCAGCAGAGCCCCCAGGTGGCAGCGGTCGCTGATGCGCCAGGTCACAGACTACCTGCAGCACATATTTGTTTTCTTCCTGCTCTCCGCTGACGCCACCAGCTTTGGAAAGGGCCTTGGCCTGCTCTTCTACGATGTGCACATCTGCCTCCCCGTCTGGGTACTGATCGGCTCCGCCATCCTGCTACCCATCCACGCGCGCACGCGGTCACTCGGAGGCAACAAGTTGTCGATATCGTTGAATTGCGTCGCCGTGATATGCTGCGTTGGGCTCTGCCTCCGCCACTTCGCCCACCAGGGTGTGCTTGCCAGCAGGGGGGCCGACGCCGAGTTCGCGGCTGTGACGTCCATGAGTGCGCTGGGCGTCCTGAACGGCCTGAACATAATGATGTTCAACTTCACGATCCAGTTCATGGTCGTGGAGATAGCCTCGGAGATGGAGAAGCCGCAGGAGTTCCCCCGGGCGCTGTGGGGGTACGCGTTCCCCTTCCTGGCCGCGCTCTTCACGCTGTGCGGCGTGGGCGGCTACTACTACCTCGGGAACAAGGCGCACGGGCTCCTGATCGGCCACATGCCGTTCGGGGTGCCGCTGAGGTGCACGGCCGCTTGCCTCGTGTTCCTCGTGCTCGTCGCGTACCTGCTCAAGAGTGTGGTGCTGTGCAGGACTATCCACGCGCACTGCGATCCCAAACACGCTGGGTGCGTCAGTGCGCGCTCGGAGGCCGGCTACACCTTCACCATAGTGCTCGTATTGGGCGCAGCTTTCCTGGTGTCGCAGGTGGTGCCCTTCTTCACCCCGTTCATTGACCTCATCGGCGCCACGCTTGCGCCTCTGTGCTGCATCGTGATCCCGCTTGTCATGTATGCCCAGTGGCGCAGCGCGTTTGGCAGCAGCCGGGAAATAGGAGCTTTGGATGCATCCGAGTGGGTGCTCATTCTGCTGGAGGTGGCCATTTGTGTCCTGGTCATGACGCTCGGCACATACGACTCCCTCCTCACGATCGTCCGAGGACTGCCGGGAGAGCGAACGTAAGGCAGACTCGTGTCGTGCCGACGCGGCGGCGACGCCGACGCGGGCGCTCAAGACTGAACGCCGCCAGCGGCCCGGAAGCAGCCGCTAGCGAACGACACGCGTTGGCGGAAAGCCGCGACGTCTCAAAGGCTGAGCGATCGGCGCGACGCGAGGTCGTCACGGTGCGAGCCTGCCGTGTGGCGCCCGCCGCCGGGCCTCTCCGCGGGCCCCGGCCCGGGCCCAGGTGCGGGGGGGCACGCGGGCCCCCCCCCGCCGGGCCCCGGGGGCCGCACTCCGCACGGGGCGGGGCCGGTGCGCGGGCCGGTGCGCGCCGAAGCCCGCCCCGCGGCGCAAGACGGCCGGCGGACGCAGAGCGGCACGACGGCATGAGCGCCTCTGTGCGGCTATCGATCGGCGGTGAGCGGGGGGGGGAGGCGAGGAGGGGCGGGCCTTCTCTCTCGGAAGGCTCGGAGGCGCTCCAGGCTTCGGAGAGGTTTCTTTGAGCCTTCCCCGGCGACACAGGGACCTCCTCCGAAGGCGCGGGGGCTCCTGAGAAGTGCCGCCGCCTCGTGAGCAGGC
>CAUYUJ010015471.1:0-117500 GCA_963575745.1 Prorocentrum cordatum | reverse complement strand
GCCCGACCGCGTCGCGACACTTGGCTCTGGGTAGGGGGGGGAGAGGAGAAGGAGGAGGATCTGGGAAGAAGATGAGAAGAAGGAGGAGGAGGAGGAGAGGAAAGGAGGAGGAATACGAAGGCTACCGAGGAAGGCGGCGGAGGGAGCGGGGAGGAGGATGAGGAGCAGGAGCAGGATGACCAGAAAGGGGGGGGAGCAGGAGGAGAAGGAGAAGGAGGAGGAGGAGGAGGAGCAGGAGGAGGAGGAGGAAGAGGAGGCCTATCGAGGGAGGCGGCGGAGGAGGAGGAGGAGCAGGAGGAGGAGGGCAGGGCGAGGGCCGCGCCGTCGGCGGGTTTCGCCTCGCGGGGGGTTGGCGGCGGGCGCTGTGAGGCTTTCGAGAGCGTGCCCCTCCTCCCGAGGGGATGTGCGGAGTGCGGGTCGCCGCTCTCCTGCCACGCCGAATCCTCCTCCCCCCTCTCCTCCTCCTGCTCCTCCTCCTCCTCCTCCTCCTCCTCCTCCTCCTCCTCCTCTCCTCTCCTTCTTCGCTAGTCCTCCTCCTCCTCCCCATCCCTCCTCCTCCTCCTCCTCCTCCCCCTCCTCCTCCTTCCTCCTCCTCCTTCTTCGCTAGTCCTCCTCCTCCTCCTCCTCCTCCTCCTCCCCCTCCTCCTCCTTCCTCCTCCTCCTCCTCCTCCCGAAAGGATGGGAGGAGTTCGGGTCGCCGTTCTCCTGCCACTGCGAGCTCCTCTGGAACACCTGCGGGTGCTCGGCCTCGAAGCCGGGGATGCCCGGCTGCGGCCCGCGCTCTGGGTGGCTGGACCAGGCGAGGGAGAGGAGGAGGAGGAGGAGGAGGAGGAGGAGGAGGAGGAGGAGGAGGAGGAGGAGGAGGGGAAGGAGGAGGAGGAGCCGGAGGAGGAGGAGGAGGAGGAGGAGGGGAAGGAGGAGGAGGAGGAAGAGGAGTGGGAGGAGGATACGGAGGAGGCGGCGGAGGAGGAGGAGGAGGAGGTGGAGGGGAAGGAGGAAGAGGAGGACGAGGAGGAGGAGGACGAGGAGGAGGAGGATCATGCTGGATCATGCGATCTAGGCCTGATGGAAGACTCAAGGGACGGAGGAAGGCAAGGCCTGGAAGGAAGGAGGACACGAGGAGGAGGAGGACGAGGAGGAGGAGGATCATGCTGGATCATGCGATCTAGATCTAACGCCTGATGGAAGACTCAAGCACGGACGGCGCGCCTGCTGCAACATCTATTGCTACATGAAGGCAAGCGCCTGGAAGGAAGAACACATACACGAGACCCGACATGCGGCGCCTCTGCTGCGACAGCTGTGTGAGAACACGAGTGCTCAGTGCGAGTTGCAACTATATGTCCCAATCCTCGACCTTCGGCGGCCCGGCCAGACACGAAAGACAGATGCAGTGCGTGCGCAGCCTGCCACGGAAACAACGCCCACCCAATTCAGTACACGACAATTTTGCAATAACAGGTCAACTCATGACCCACGTACTGCACAGCAAGGAATTTGAAGCAACAGCTGGACGGCAACGCGTGGTGATCGAACCCACCCGCACGTCGAGAAAACCAACCAATCACAGAAACATCATTCTGGACGATATTGCAATGGGAGGTTGAGCAAAGCGTAGTCATGTATACAAACATGCACACCCACCAACATTTTGATTTGAAACGTATAGCGTGAAGGACAGCGGCATGTGCCTTATTTGCCTCGCGGGGCCTGGGCTAGGCTAGCCAATAACGCCACCTCTTCACGTGTATGCTGCCGTCGACCCCGCAGTCGAGCTCCGCGCCTGCACCGCCTTGGACCTCAAGGGTTCTCGCATCCTTCCGCCTGTGGTGGCATCGGCGTTGGCCTCGAGGACGAGGAGGAGGTGGAAGAGGAGGTGGAGGAGGAGAGAGAGGAGAGGAGGAGGAAGAGGAGGTTGAGGAGGATGCCGGAGGAGTAGGAGTAGGAGGAGCAGGAGGAGGAAGAGGAGGAGGAGGAGGAAGAGGAGCGGAGCAGCAGGCAGGCAGGCAAGCAGACAATCAGGCAGGCAGGCATGGCAGGCAGGCAGGCAGCAGAATACGACGACGACGACGACGACGACGACGACGACGACGACGACGACGACGACGACGACGACCTCGACGACCTCGACGACGACGAACGCGCAGACGGGAGGCGAGGCCCGCGGTACGAAGTAGGCGGGCGGATGGGCGGGACAGGACAGAGGGGAGGACTGCGGAGGAGGAGCAAGAGGAAGGCGATGCTGCGGGGAGGGGTGTAGGAGGGAGAGGAGACGAGGGGGAATGAGGAGGAGGAGGAGGAGGAGGAGGAGGAGGAGGAGGAGGAGGCACACATCGAAAGTGTCACAGGGGGCGACCCCACCAAACATGCAAATCAAGGGAAGGGGGAGCGACCCCTTGGGGCTCGGTTGGAGCGTTCGGTGTCCATGGGAAGAAGGAGAAGAGGAGGGCAAAGAGGTCGAAGAGGCGAGGGGACGCGAGGATGAGGAGCAGGAGGTGAAGGGGAGGAGTCGTGGGAGGAGTGGGGAGGAGGATCACGAGAAGGGAGATGGGAAGAGTCAGGTGGAGGTGTGGAGGGAGGGGATGATAATGTTGAGTGTGCTAATTCTTACAGCGATGCTGGTAGTGCAGGTGCTGGTAATGCTAACGGCGATGGTGATCGTGATGGCAATAGCAAGGGTAACGATAGGATGGTGTGTTAGTGATGGTGGCGGTGAGGGTGACGAGGATGATGGTGATGACGACGATAGCGATGACGACGATTATGAGGAGGATGAAGAGGATGAAGAAGGCGAGGATGAGCATGACAAAGGAAGGCGAGAATGAGGGGGATGAGGAGTCGAAAGAGGGAGAAGGGCGAGGAGGGTGGGGGAGGGGGAAAAAGGTGGGAAGGGGCAGGAATAGGAGGAGCAGCAACGGGAATGGACGAGGAGGAGGGGGAGGCGACTTGTTCGAGCCGTCGCCCCTTGGGATTGGATGTTCACCCCGCGTCGTGCTTCGACTGTCCGGGGGCTTGGGGCAGTACTTCCGCACGCACGGCGAAACAACTATACAACGCTACATCTTCGAGTTGCCGGGGGTACGTGAACATCGGGGGTGCTGGCTCGGCGTGCCTCCCAGGATGCGCTCCGGCCAGAACGCCTGCGGAGCGTGGCGCCGCGGCGACGGGGGGCTCTCCAGGACGAGCTGTGGCATGGGCCTCTCTTCCCCTTCCGGCCGCACCCGCTGCATGCTTCGGGGATGCTTGCGCCCGAGCCGTGGATCTGGCGCTCACGCCCCAGATCCACGGGCCCGCAGTCCGTGGCTACAGCCGGCACGCCCGATGAGAAATCGGCCTGCGAGCCGATGCACCATGGAAATGCCTCGTCCCCGCGGTGGCCTCAGGGACCCGCGGAAGCCCTGGGGAACCTTTCAGGACACTCGAAGATCGACGAAGCATGTGCCCCAACAAGAGTTCTGAAGTGAGATTTTGTACTGCATGGGCCTGCTGTGCATAGTCTCTCCGATCCATCGATCTGGCGCTCACGCACCAGATCCACGGATCCGTAATCCATGTCAGCGCGAGCCCAACAATCCCAGACATCCGCCGTCGTGACATTTTCACGGCGTTGCTCCCCAGAGGTCCAGACCCCGACCCCGGGACCGGGTGTTCATCCTGCATCCTTTTTTGATGGCCCCAGGGCCCAGTAAGGACCCCCAGAGACCAAGCCGCAAACGACGAAACAAATCCGCCTAATGTCGTCGTTTCCTCATTCATTGTTTTGCCGATCGGCGCGGGCCCTCGCACCCCTCCCTCCCCCCCTCATGGAGCAGATCTTGGCTGTTTGGGGCGTCTGCTTCGAGCAGGTGGAGCATCCCCCACATGGCGCACTGCGGCAAACACAGTCGCACTGAGCAGAGGTCCGGAGCCAGACCCCCCCCTCCTCCCCCCCCCCTTTCACGGACCGGAGGCGCTACCCGCGTACGCTGCCCTCTTCACGGATCCCCCCCACCAGCGGAACAGGAGGGCCCGATATTTGGGGATCGTTACTATCGATATAGACCGCAGGATTTCAGTGGGGTAATTGTCGAGTGGGTACCTGTACGCGTACACAGAATAGAGATTTTTGTGCTCAACCTGTTTTCAGGCAGGCGCAACGCCGAATCAGGAAACGTTCATGATAGCTTCCTCGCGGGGTGCCCGATCGGACTCCCCTGGCGCGCTTGCTGTCCTCTCCGCGGCCGCGCTCCTCTCTGGCGCTGGCTTGCCGCCTGCGCCGCCCGCCCTCGGCTGGGCCCCAAGATCTTAAGTCGGGCCTGTCCCTCTACAGGAGAACTGCTCAGGAATAGTCAAAGAATGGTCTGGGGATGATTTTTTGAGCATGTTTCGGCCATATGGGGGGCATGTATGGGGTATTTCATTATTTTTCGCCCAAGATCCTCCTGTAGGAGGACAGGCCCGACTTGACCCAAGATCAGAGCTTCCAGAGGGCCAGGGGGGCGGGGCGGGGCGCGCCTGTTGGCGCCAAGAGCAGCGGCGGCCCTCTGCTGCCTCCCCTGCCCCTTCCCTCCCGCCTGGGCCTCCCAGGATGGCGTCGGAGGATCGCACCGCGTCGCCGATGCACCGGCGATCCGGCTCAGTGTGGAGCCCGATTTTCTCCGCGCCGACGCCGCCGAGGCATCGGCGACGCGGCGCGATCCTCCGACCCCGTCTCCTCGGACCCCGTCTGGGAGGCCTCTGCACAGGCGATCCGCCTCCAGGAGGACGTGCCCGACCTAACTTTGGTCAAGACGCGGCAGAAAACAACAACAAAAAAAACTTGAGGCGCAGGGGGGGGGGGGGGGCGGTTCCCGGGCCGCACCTCAGAGATCGAGGTCGGGGGAGCTCTCTGCGGGGCCGAGGCTCGACGTGGCCAGGGGAGAAAGCTCCCCCCGATCTTCCAGCGCTGAGCTATCGCCGGCGCCGCGGCAGAAAAGCGTGCCCGGTGAGACCCCCGCCCATGGCGTGCCTCGGCCAGGCCGTGTCACTGTACGCCGACTCCCTGGGCCTCGCGGGCGGTCTGGAGTCCATCCGCCAGGGCGCGGGGACGTATCTGTGGTGGTACTGAGGGCGGCCACAGCGCGGCGCGCGGGCGCGCGCCCGCGCCTCACGCTTCTCCACGTCCTCGAGCCTCCTCCTCCTGCTCCTCCTGCTGCTGGTGCTCCTCCTCGCTCCTCCTCCTCATCATCACCATCCTCATCCTCGTCCTGCTCGTCCTGCCCCTTCTCCTCTCCCTGCTCCTCTCCATATCATCATCATCATTATCATCATTATCATCATCATCAGCAGCAGCATCATCAGCATCAGCATCAGCATCATCAGCATCAGCATCATCATCTTCAGCATCAGCACCAACATCATCATCATCCTCATCCTCATCAGCATCATCATCGTCGTCATCATCACCATCATCATCAGCATCATCATCGTCCTGCTCGTCCTGCTCCTTCTCCTCTCCCTGCTCCTCTTCCACATCATCATCATCATCATCATCATCATCATCAACATCATCATCATCATCATCGCCATCATCATCATCACCATCATCAGCATCATTACCATCATCGTCATCATCACAATCACCAGCATCGTCATCATCACCACCATCACCATCATCATCATCATCATCATCATCATCATCATCATCATCATCATCATCAGCATTATCATCATCATCAGAATCATCAGCACCACAATCATCATCATCAGCAGCAGAAGTGATCACCATCTTCGTCCTCGTCTTGCTCGTCCTGCCGCTTCTCCTCTCCCTGCTCCTCTCCACATCATCATCATCAGCAGCATCATCATCAACAGCAGCATCATCAGCATCAGCATCATCATCATCATCATCATCGTCAGCATCAGCATCAGCAGCATCATCCTCATCCTCATCAGCATAATCATCATCAGCATCATCACCGTCCTGCTCGTCCTGCTCCTTCTCCTCTCCCTTCACCTCATCATTATCATCACCATCATCACCATCACCATCACCACCAGCAGCATCATCACCAGCATCAGCATCATCGCCATCACCATCATCGTCTGCAGCATCACCACCAGCACCAACATCATCATCATCATCATCATCGTCGTCACCAGCACCACAGTCATCATCAGCAGCAGCAGTACCGTGATCGCCATCGTCATCTTCGTCATCGTCATCATCATCAGCAGCATCAGCATCATAATCATCAACAGCAGCGAAAGCAGCAGCAGCGTCCTCATCAGCATCAGCATCATAGAATCAGCATCATCATCATCATCATCATCATCATCCTCATCCTCATCCTCATCCTCATCATCCTCATCATCCTCATCCTGATCACCATCACCATCACCATCTTCATATTGCCCCTCTTTCTTCTCCTCTTCTTCCTCCCCCCATCCAGCCCCCCCGCATCGCGTTCTTCATCCCCCTCCTCCTGCTCCTATTCCTCGTCCTCGTCCTCTATACTGTTCCTGGAGGTTGTCCTGCCTCGATTAGCGTTCTGGCAGCCCCACCCCACGCGAGCTCGATGCAGCATATAGTGGTAGGCGGCGCGGCTGAGTTAGTAACACCTCTAGCGCATTGGTGCGGTGCACTGTGCAGTCTCAGTGTTCTTATCAGGCCACTCGGGCAGTGGCCAGGGCGGGCCAATCTTTGCAACGGCTCAGCAGAATATGTTCAGGGGGAAAAGAAACA
Organism: Prorocentrum cordatum; assembly: GCA_963575745.1. NCBI lineage: Eukaryota > Dinophyceae > Prorocentrales > Prorocentraceae > Prorocentrum > Prorocentrum cordatum. Next base: position 110,797 of record CAUYUJ010015471.1, on the reverse strand, counting down.
CACAGACACAATTAATCGTCGACTCCCAGGAAAATATGCAAAAATATGGGAAGTGGGGGGGGGAAGACAAAAACCCAGAAGATGTGGGGGAAATATGGGGAATATGTTTATCTGTGTGTGTTTATTTGTGTGTCCTAATTTCCACGACGAGCATGACGGCGACGATCACAGAGACGACGACGACGACGACGACGACGACGACGACGACGACGACGACGACGACGACGACGACGACGACAGCTCCGCCCTGCTGAATAGGGGGCGAACTCGGCGTCGCAGTAAGCTCTATAGAGGTGCCGTTGTCGCCGCGCTGTCGCTCCGCTTGCTTTGCTAGCCGCCATCGTCACAAACATCAGCACCATCATCACCATCCTCTTCCTCTGCCTGCGCCTCCTCGTCCTCCTCCTCCTCGCCCTCCTCCTCCTCCTCCTCCTCCTCCTCCTCCTCCTCCTCCTCCTCCTCCTCAGCGTCATCCTCATGGCCATAATCATCATCTGTCGCAGACCCCCTACAGGAAGCAGCACCCAGGGGGCAGTGGACAGGTCTCCTCCTAAAGCCATGACTGGATACTTAACTATGTGGCCCAAGCGTTCCAAATTGTTTTCGGATGTGCGATCCCCGAGGCATTACCACGCATTCCAGTGCACTGTTGTTCGAGTGGTCTTGAAGTTGAACCCGGCTGTGTGATCTTATCTTCTGTGCAGGACAATACAGGCAGGCAGGCAAGTGCAATCGATCACAACAGTGAGACAACCGATCACAAAGTTCAACAAGCGAACAATCAGGCGCGCCCATCTGCAAGAGCGGGCGCATTGCGGCTCAAGCAACCATCGAGCATGACAGAACGTTCAGCACACTGAGCTTGCGCCAGCAGCTGTGGCGGCTTGCCAGGCAGTAGAGTTTGCTCTCAGGACACGTGGACATCCGTCGGAAAGGTGCGAGAGTACAGATGAGGAAGGGGTGCAGTCGGCAGATAGCGAGGTCACATGTGTCTTCAACGAGGGTGGTTGCGATGTCGGAGGGGACACCGGTTCAGCCAATGTCTTGTTCCCGGCTTTCCGTTGGTGTTGGGCTATCGTTCTGAATCCGCAGCCAGTAAGAAGGGCGACGAGAAAAAATACACACGTACGAGCGATGACAAGCCCCTGGGCTCGCCGCCGACGAGAGGTGGGGATCAGGCATCGAGGCTGGCCCGGTGCGCGGCTCGCCCAGCCCGTCGCGCAGAGGGGCACCTGTGTCCTCCTCCTCCTCCTCCTCCTCCTCCTCCTCCAAGAAGATTGTTCTCCGCCGATCTCGATCGCCCTTCACATGTTCCGTGCCCCCATAAGGAGCCCCACCCACGGCCGCAGCGGGGGGCGGCGAAGGCAGCACCGCGCCAATTGGAGCGCACCCCATCGCACGTCCCGTGCCGCCACAGGGAGCTTCACCTACGGCCTCGGTGGTGCGGCGTTGCATTCGACACCTTGCCCGTCCATCTCGACACGCCTTCGACGCGTTCCGTCCCGAGATGGCGGCCCCAGATGATGGGCCCCAACGACGGCCCCAGATGATGGGTGGGGGACGCATGCGGCACCCCGCCCATTTCCACGCGAACCTTCGCGCTTCGTGCTCCCAGAGGGAGTTCTCTACGTGTTGCCTCCGCAGCGCCATACCCGCATTGCCCCGCGGCGCGCAATACCTGAAGAGAGGGCCCTGCTCTGCGCTACACGCAGCTGCAAGTATTCGGACCCATCGCCAGGCTGACTGCCTCGGAACCCTCGCTAAGCAAACTGATTCGCTAATCAACTGAGTACGTTGACGTCGTGGTAGCAGCTTTGTAACTGCGCCAGCAACCTGCGTCCAACACCGTTCTCGTTTTGAGAATCGGTTCGAACCGAATGGTTACAAACGAACCTCGACCACGATGTTGAACATTGGCTGTTCTCATGTGTGTGCCATGCCAAGCGGGTGAATGGATGAGCGTGTGCATTCATGTTTCGCGCATGTTGTGACGTCTTGCTAACACATTGTAGCAACCTACAACGCAGCATCTGTTTTGGGTGGCGTTGCACTAAGAACAAACACCACACAGCACTAGGTTGGGCATAAGTGCCCATACGCTTCAAAAAAGTGAAGCACCATACATCCAACTAGTGGGAATGCTCATGTAGTGGTTTTTCCAGTCCATTCCGCCGCTATGCCCAGGCCATGGAACAGAGATCTATGGGATCCTCCTTGGGATCTCTTTGGGGCCTCTAGGGGTCCTCTGCGGAGCCTCTTGGGCCTTCTTGGGGCCTTTGGGGAGCCTCTGGGAGCTTCTTGGGGCTTCAGGGGAGGTTTAGGGTCCATCTTCGAGGCGAGGCTTCGAGCGGTCTGGCGGGACGCGTTTTTTGGCCTCCCTCTGGAGACCGTCTCGAAAGCCTCTTGGGAGTTGGGAGCCCTGGGGGCCGTCTTCTGGCGACCTCAGGGGCCACTGTTGGTGACCGGTCGTGGGCGCCTCTCGTGGGCGCCACTTGCGCTGGAAGGGTTTGCCGAGGTGGCGCATGGTGCCCCGTTGGTGCCCAGTCGCGCGCGCCGCGTGCGCGCACTTTGCGTTGGGTGGATTTGCCGAGGTTTCGCTCGGTGCTTGGTTGGTGCCCGGTCGTGGGCGCCTCGTGGGCGCACCTTGCTTGGGGTGGGTTTGCCGAGGTTTCGCCCGGTGCCCAGTTGGTGCCCGATCGCGGATGCCTCGTGGGCGCACCTTGCGCTGGGCGGCCACATAGTTTATATCACATTAAGTACACCACGCATCTTGCACCACGTAGCTTGCACCACAGAGCTTGCACCACATAGCTTGCACATCCACGGTGCAGCAGCTTACTGCTTGGGGTGAGGCAGGCATCTACCGCTTTCAGCGCGGATGACTAGTGAGGGCGTTCCACGCAGCAGTTGCGGCATGGTTGCGTATACTCGGTCTGCGGGCTTACACATCGGTTGCCAGACAGGGGCGCTCGAAGCAACACTTCGTTTACCATGCGAACCTTCGCTCCGCGGCTGAGGGCGGGGAACGGAGCGGGGGAGGCAAGCTAGGTGCGCTCGCGTCACATCTGACGTCCTATCTCTCCCCCCCATCCCTTTACCATGGCGTGGATCTCCTGTCCATTCGCACAGTCGGATGTCGCAGCAGGGCATAGCATTACATGGCATAGCATGGTTTTGAAGATCAATGCGTAGCCTGACATAGCATGGAGTGGCGACGCCCCAAAATGTGGCTTCTGCGGCCAAACAAATCAACGAATCGACACCGAATGTGTAATCACTTCCGATGGTTGTTCCGGGGGGGGAGGGGGGGGGGGGGGGGGGATTTTCCCAAATTTTGGGGTCTCGTTGGAAGGGACCGAAAACCATGCCGTGGCATGGCGCTGGAAATAATGACGCCAGAGCTGAAGCGGGAGCACGATTCGGAACGAGCGGAAGCGCGGAAATGGGGCCAGCGCTGCAGCGGGAGCACGATCCAGAACGAGCAGTAGCCCGAAATGAGGACTTCGCTTCAGCGAGAGTAGCGTTTTGAAAAAAACAGGCGACAACCCGTTTCCTGGGAATCCCGTGTGTTAAAAAACCCGTGCGCGGAGGGGGGGCGAACATTTCCCTGACGCCACCAGGGGAGAGAGGAGAGTAGTATTCATATTGTGTATTTGCAGAAGGAGGAGCATGCACGGTGTGATTGATTAGTCCGACAGCATCGGCCGGACCTGTTGCCGTGCCTCCAGGGCGGCGCGCACAGCCTTCGCGCCGCCGCCGGCGCGCACAGCCGGCGCCAGCACCGGCATGGCCGACTGCGGGACAGCGCTGGCGCCCACCCCGGGCACGACCCATCGCCGAAAGTTGCCGCAGCGCAGGCACGCCACCCAGCCCGGGCCCTGCGCCCGCTGCGCTGCCGCCAGTGCCATCAGATGGAAGTCGCGTTCCAAGCAGAGCGCCGGCGGCGGGAGGCGGGCACGGGCCGCTGCTCCTGCCAGCCGATCGGCGGCCGCACTGCCCGCCCTGTCCTCCTCGGACATGTCTTTGGGGCGCGCGTCCTCGGCATCCGTGTGGCCCTTGATCCAGCGTGCCGTCAGGAATCCGCTCTGGTTTTGCTCCACGAAGCGTTCCCAAAGATCGGAGTGCGCCCAGTCAAGGATACACGAGCCGGCGCGCAGGGCGACCACGCCATTGCGGACAAAGTGGAAGTCCGCGATCACCACTATATTGGCGCCCACGCAAGGCTGGCGGCCTGGACGGCGGCGGTCAGCTCGGCGCGCTGCGCAGTCTGCGCCCCGTCCACCGGCCCGCTGTGGTCGCTCGTGCCGCGGCCCCCAGGGCAGCCTGGGCCATCAGTGGGTCTTCGGTCGCACGCGCGCAGCGTCGGTCCAAGCCCTCTGGCGCGGCTGCGGCGGCGCTGGCAGTTGGGAGGCGAGCAGCGGCGCTGGCGGCACGGCCCGGGCGGCCTCCTCTGCGAGGGTGGCGAGCCGGACGCCCGTCGGCAGCACGCCCGCGTTCGCCACGCCTGGCGGCAGCCGCGCACGCAGCGCAGCCTGCGAAATCCCCGCTGTGGCCAGGGCGGCGGCCCTGTCGGCGCGCCAAGCTGGGCAGACCCAGAGCCGAGGCTCGCGGTCCTCACAGGCGGCGCTGCAGTGCGGCTACCTGGCCAGCTTGCCCCACTTCGCCGCCTCCGCTCCAGGCGGCCGCGGCGATACAGGGCCCGCGCCGCGGCCGTGCCCGGCCGCTCGGGCCCCGTGCGTTGCCCGCCAGAGTGCCATGGGAAAGCGCTCTCTGCGGAGCGCTTTCGCCGCCTGCCACCGGAGCACGAGGGCGACGACACGACTGCCGCCGGGTCCTCCAATCGCCAAGGCGGGCTCAAGACCCCGAAGACCACTTCGGCGGCAGCCCGGAATCCGCCGCGGCAGACTGCCTGCCGCGCCGCCGCTCGCAGCCCAGCCAATTCCCTCGCCCGGGGGCGGCCGCACGACGCGCCGTGCAGCCCAGCCGCGGTGCCGGCAACAGCGCCCAGCATGCACCGATGGCGGAATTCCAACGGGAGCCGCCCGACCCTGGCGAACCGCACCCCCAGCGGCGCGCGCGCTGGAGACGGCGACGGCGCAACGAGGCACCTGTCCAGCAGCGGCGACCACCCCGTGGTCGCGGAACTGGCGCCCCGCAGGAGTCAAAGGGGGCCAACAGTTATCGGCGAAGCGCCGCGGTGTTGGCGAATTGCTGGCTCTTGACGTTGTTGAGCCGCCAGCCCAGGGCGAGCTCGAACTCGGCGGTGATGGCCAGCGCTCCGGCGACCGACTCGGCCGCCTCGCCGGCCTCGCCTCGGCCGCCCCGCGCCCAAGGCGTGAGTTCGTCCGCGTAGATGTGCTGCTGGAGCCGGTCGTCCAGCTCCCTTGTGCGCCGCTGCCATGGTAGTGTGACGACGTTCATTCAGGAAGAGCACAGCCAGCGCGCAGCCAGGCAGCATCCCGCAGGTCCCGCATGCGGCTGCCATGCATCGCTGATGGCGCGCCCGAGCGGGATCCAGTGCGCTGCCGTACAAGATCGTGTAAGCACTTAGGGCCAGGGCTCCGACGCCTATTGAGCGACGCTGGCACGCGCCAAGATGCCCAGCAGGGAGGCCATGTCGATGTCGTCGTGGGCCTTCCGTCAATCGATCGCCGCCCCGGCGATCGTCTCGGACAGCGCCTCCGCAGCCTCTAGCTCCTGCGCGAGCTCCCAGGCCAGCTCCTCCGCGCCTCGCTGGATCTCCTCGCCGGCCTACTGCATGCGCCGCAAAGCGAACAGGAGAAGTGAGACGTCAGGAGATGAGTAGACGACGTACTCGGAGTTCGGGGGGGGACGCTTGTTCACACGTTCTTTTTCGATTCGTTTGACATGGCCATTTCTGCCCCTGTGACCTTCGTTGCGCCGTCGGCCACTTCCCGTCCCCTCCCTCCTTGCCTCCTACAGTCAAGATGCTGAGATAAGGGCAACTTTCGGCTCAGGGGGGGCTTTGGATTACGGGTTGCTCCCTACTCGTTGCCGAGGCTTGCCGTGGCCACAAAGCCCCACTCGTTATTTGGTCAGCGTTCCTTATGGTAGCACGTTGGTTGTACCCCCCTTCCCATCCTTCTCCAACCTAACCAGCTTCGAGTTCATCCCTGTCCATGAGGTTCACAAGCCCAGGGCCGTGACAGCATCGGGGATGTGACAGCCGAAGGTGGGCCGCAGGGCCCCGAAGCTCATCTCGCTTCGCGCGTCGGGGCAAGTGTCGGAGATCGCGGCCCGCGGAGCTGGGCGACCTAGAATCCTCCTTGCTTCTCACTCCTCCTCTCCCTCTTCCTCCTCCTCCTTCTGCTCCTCCTTCTTGTCCTCCTCCTCTTCCTCCTCCTCCTCCTCCTCCTCCTTCTCCTCTGCCCCATCCCCTCCTGGCACCTTTTCTCTCCTACCTGCCGCATCCTTCCCCCCGCCCGCACCCGCAGGTTTTCGTCGGAGGCGTCCCGCAGGACCCCCCCGGCCTTTGCACGAAGTGCGGCGATTCTCTTGCACAGTTGCGCCCCACAGTTCGGAGCGCTTTATTGTAGTGAACGCTCCCGAGGGGGCACACACCATCGCCCCACTGTCTTTGGAGCGCGGTCGCTGTGAGGCAGACGTGGGAAGACGTGAACCCAACGACCGGACTTGGCGACGCTCGCTAAAAAAGTGGACCATCTGAGCAGCATTGGGTCGCGAGTACATACCGAGAACCTGCTCCTGGAAGCCGAAGACCCAGGACGACCCCGACAATCCGCCAGGACGACCGCAGACAGGCCAGAAAAACTCAAACATCCGTCGGGCTGGGCCCAGAAAGGACGCCGGGGGGCCCCGAGGGGGGCCCAAAACGGAACCAGGATTGGTCGAATGCAGCTGGATGGGGGAACGAGGGAAACGGCAGGGGGAAACCAACAGTGCTACTTAGTTTGTGTCTCCTGGAGTGGCGCCCAGGCCCTCTGGGGGCGCCCTCGACGATTGAAAAAGCTGCCCAGAAGACGCCCAGAGAGCTCGGGGGGGGAGAGGAAGTCAGGACGGCCGCAGGGAGCATCCGCAGATTCCAAGATTGGAAGGAGGAGCCTGGGGAGATGCACGTGAAACCCAAGAAAGGCGCAAGGAAAAACCCAAGACGGCTGGAATCGTCAAACTCTTAAATGCATGATTAGGTGTTTTCTCATACGGATTCGCATGTGTTTCAAGCCCGAACGAAGACGGACAGGCATCCAGAACGGCCCAAAGTTGCCGTAATGATCAGCAACATGAGCCGAGGAAGGCCCCGAGAGGCTATCAAAAACCAGTGTGGGAGGCGCCCAGAGAGGTTTCTGAAGTACCTGACGGCGCCCAAAGGGGTCGTTTTGGGACGGAAATGTTAGCCAGAGGGCGCCCCGGCAGCGCCCAAGGCCTTCGGGCTGGCGGAGTGAACGGTCCCCAGGGGGCGTTATATTTTATCGTGCCGCTCTGTCCACCAGCCCACTGCAACACTGCTCTTATTTGTTGGTGTGCTCGCGACGAGCCAGGAGGAAGAGGAGGAGGAGGAGGAATAGGAGGAGGAGGAGGAGGAGGAAGAGGAAGAGGAAGAGGAGGAAGAGGAAGAGGAAGAGGTGGAGACGAACAGGAGGAGGGGGAGGAAAAGGAGGAACAGGAGGAGGCGGAGAGGGGGTAGAGGAGGGGGTAGAGGAGGAGGAGGAAGAAGAGGAAGATGCCTCTCGATGGTTCCTTGGGGCACTTTTGGGGCCAAACTGGGTGGTGGACGAAGCGCCTCTTCGGGATGATTTTCGGAGTCTTGGGAGCCCTCTTGAGTGCATGGGTTGGACCTCTTGGGGCCTTTGGGACGGCCTCGGGCTGTCTCGGGGGAGATTGTTCGGAGAAGGCTCGATATGTCAGTCCGGATTCCGCTTCATGGGGCCGTGTTGACTTTGAGGGAATGCCCCGAGGGGCATGTATACAATGCGTTGTTTGTGCCGCCGCCGGTTTGGTTCAAGGCGGCGCAGCCCCATTTGCCTGTGTCGCCTGCGCGTTGCATCATGTGCGGCGGGAGGCAGGGAACAGGCACATTCCCTCCTGTCCTACCGCCACCACGCCGTCGCAACTTTTTTATTTTAACATTATTTACCATACGATGGCAAGCGGGAATTGTCGCACCTGCGGCAGTTTTGCTCGCATCCGTCATCAGCGTGCTGAAGGTCAGCATGACCTACACTTGGACCCTGTTGGCAATGCCCCCCCGTCGCGAGTGGATGGGGCAAAGGCACGCGTGGCTCCACGCACATTCTGGACATGTGACGCCATTCCAGCAGACGGCTTCCCAAAAGCGAGGCCCTCGTCGGGCGCGACCAACTCCGCGGCCGAAATCGACGGGGCGAGGGCGGGCCCAGCCACGCACCTGCTGCATGACTTGTCCTAGATATTCGAGAGCCTCAAGGACGAACCCCAACTGCAGCAAGGTCTGAGGCCGATGGGCTTCAGAGCGCAACGCAACGAGCGCATCGACAGCGTTCTTGCAAACTTGGAGTTTGCTCGCGACCGCAGTTTGGGGATGATACAGTCTGCCACTGCTGTTTGCGACTCTGGCCAGAGCCCCTCGGATTCCCCCGCGCGAAGTATATTCGCGGCGTCTTGCGCTCATTTGCAAGATGCCACGCGCCCAGCAAGAATGCGACCAACTGCTGGAGGCAATCCGACGCCGACGACACCGTCGCGCGCATGCCCGGCAGCATCGCCCAGCTTATGGGCGGCCAACGCAGAGGCGACGCACGCATCGCAGAGCCCGCAGTCAAGTCCAGAGGCGATCCACACTGTGACGCACAAGGCCAGCCAGGTGCCTCAGCAGCAGCATCTTGGACGACCGTGCCATGCAGCGCCTAGGGCGCTCAATGAGACTTGACCGCCTGGGTGCCACCTGCGGCAGCGGCGGCGGCAACAGCATCGCCCGGTGCCAGCTACAACCCCGCGGGAAAATCACATGGAGATGGACGGTAGAGGGACCGATGCTGGCGCGATGTCGCCCATGCACGAGATGAAGTACACCTGGGGCGACCTGGCGCGCATCCCCGAGGCTGAGCACGCGCGAGAGCTCTTTTCTGCACACAGTGCCATCATGGCCGCGCGAGGCGCTGCGCGCGCAAGCCTGCGCGGCGCTTTTCGGAGGCGCGTCGAGCGGACCTAGAAGGGGCGCGGCAATGGGGGGCGGGGTGGCCGCCGACGATTTACGGGCGACGACGTTCAGACCTACGTCGCGCCCATCGGCGATGACGCCCGCGAGGGGCTGCCCTTTGAAGGCCGCGGCACAGGCCGCACAGGTAGATTCTCATGATTGGGAAAGAGAGAGGTCGACGTCAGAACCCTACCAGCCAAGATGACCAAGTCAGGAATGCCACAATTGCGTCTCCAGTCAACGTCTCGCCCGAGATTGTCCGCGGCCAGCTGGGCAAGGGCCCCTGGGAAAACGCGCTGTTGATTTTCGCTTGCTTGCCATCAATAAGATGATCTCTCTCTTTGCGGAGGCAACCGTGTTGCACTTCTACATGTTATCCGAGCACGTGGTGGAACAGTGCAATCGTCACGAACAGCAGTGTTCCATCAGCGGTTAGCTCGTGGGAGCGCGGTTCTGGCAGTGCGAATCAGGCAGCAGCGAGGCGCGCCCCAAACCAACCCTGACACTTCATGCCGAACATGCGAATGGAATCGAGCGCGACATCGCCGACGACCACGATTGACGTACTAGTTCCGAGCTCAGCATCACCATCTCGACCTATATTCGGGCCCCCGCAACTGATCGATCCACTTTCGCCACCACGCGCACATGGGCCCGACGCGATGCATCCGCGCCCCCTTTTCATCTGGCCACCGCCACGTAGTCCTTCGGATGCCGGCCAGGCTGGCAGGCCCATGCCCCGAATCACGAACAGCGGCCTGATAGGTCTAGGTGTCTGAGCTGCAGATCACCCAGCAGATAAGTCCGACATCCGGCATGACGCGATCTCAACAGGTGCTGGGCAATCAATGAGGAGCAACTCCTACGAATCTCGTGCTTTTATATCAGCGCGCACGGCCTTGGCCCGCCACATCTCAACACGGATGGAGATGACTGAGATACCGAACTCAGAAAGAAGTTCCTGGAACCCAACATTACCCATTACTTGGCTCTCGACGTCGCCCACTCGACGATCCGAGGAAAATCCATTAACGACGCGCGACAGATACCAACAGCGAGCCTGCTAGAATTATACGGACACCGTGAATTCGCGGCAGCTGCTGCCCCGCCGCGACGCGGTAAGAGCCCCAGGTCGCGTTCGCATCCGAGGGGCGCGCGTTCAACGGCGCAATGCAAGCGCCCGTCGCCGCCGCGGCCCTCGACGAGGGAGATCGACGTAGGCCCCGCGGGAAGCCGCGCATCAACACCGCCGGGCTTTCGATCCCGTTGGAGTGGCCAGGCGCAGCTGCCCCCAACGCGAACTACTTGTACGATCTGAGGCATGGAGCATCGACGCGCGGCGGTAACCACTCTGCCCCAGCATCGCCGGCAAAGCGGCATATGCCCAAGCGCATGCAACGTAGACAATGTCAGATGCAGTGCCATCATTTATATCTACGTCGCCCAAATCACCAGCATCCTCGAGGGCCAGTTCGACCTTCCCGCAAAGCCTGGCGTCATCGGGAGCACTTTGTCGAAAGCATGTCGAGTGAGTGCCCTGGAGGTGGTGTTGGATCAAGGACCAATCGTGGATCGACTGAGGCCCCTGGCCCAGCATCCGAGACGCTCGCTACAGTGGGGCCATTGGTTATCACAGTGCCCGACAGATCCGACAACCACGGCGCGCGCGATTAGTATCAGGCGCAGTTTCAGGTTGGATGCAGGATGGAGTGTCTTGATGTCCTTGGCTCGCGCGTTTCCCATTTGAGCGCAATCAAGTGCAAGAAGATACTCGAATAAACAACCAGAGCATGTTGCAGCGCCCGCCACTGCCAACGCGATCAAGGCGGCTGCCCAAGATATCCGTGCCAAGAAGCTTCAAGAGGCCATCGAGCCTGGAGGACAAGCGCAACGTACGCCGAAAGTCTCTAGGCACGCCAGCTCGCTGTCCAGGCACGGCACCTCCACCTGTAGATCCCATTCGGAAGCCAATGCTGGGCCCTCGACCTTAAATCGATGATCATGGGTGCGCGGCGCTGCGGAGCGCGCGCTGCGCGAATTTTTTTGTTTCTGCGGCGCGGCAGGCGAAGCCCCCTGCAAAGCAGGGGAAAATTGTCGAGGCACTCGTGGATCACAGATGGCGCGCGCCGCCCAGCGCCAACTTTGTGACCGAAGGACCGCGATCGGGGTCTGAGGACAATCCACGACCGATCGCCATGTTTATCGGCTTGCAGCAATTTGGGGCAGATGGCACGCTGGTGGGGCGACCAGAGGACGGCGCGATGATAACCGAAGGAATCAAAGGCGCTCGTCTTACATAGCGCACGTGGGCAGCGTTGGACTTACAGACCAAGGCGGCGCGCCTCGACCATCAATGTGAGACCGCGAGGCAAATCGGACGACAACCGCGACGTCGAGTTATCGAAAGTGGATAGAGAAGCCTCGCGAGGGCAAGATTGGACGCCCCGCGCAACAGGCGCACGACCGCGAACATGGCCGCAAGACCAGCGCGATTTTCAGAACCACCACGAGGCACCCGAATGAGATCTCTCACGGAACGCAGAGTAGTAATTATCCACATGATCGAGTCCTACGAAGTGACGCCGACGCTGCAAATCGGCTTGCCCCCTGCTCCCATGCATCTACGCATCCAGCATGAGAGCCAGAAGACATGTTGATGACGCGGGGCCCTCGGAACGTTGGTCGTCGAAGCCCGCCAGACGTGCCAACCCGTTTCGGGATGCTTGGCTGGGTCGGTCGGAGCATCAACCGCGACGAGCACAAGCGGGAGCGCCGATCGCACCGGGCGCGGGCCAGCGCGCGTCGCGAGCTCCTTCGCGGCAGCTGCAGCGCATGAAGACATGCTCGAGCCCATGGACGTCAGCGCAGGGATGGATGCGCCAGACTTCGGGCGACTGGGCGTCATCGCCGTGGAGGTTCCGGTTTGGTTCAGGCCGTTGCGAGAAGCCGCGTCACCAGTTGGCGACGTGCATGTGCAACAGCGCCAACAGGGACTACATTGAACGGAAGGTCCGGCCGACGCAGGGGCCCGATTTCAACAAGGTATGCCCGTTGCAGCCGATGACTGGAGACCGCCATGCGCATGGGCGCCAGGCGCCGTAATTGGAGACCACCCGCACTATGTGCATGCGATCTCTCCGCGTCCCGGCGTCAACGCATCGCACGACGACGAGTTGATCCTGCGGCTGTCCGCGAGTTTCACGCCGAGCGGACGGGCAGACCATTTTTGCACCCCCAGGCAAGCCTGGCCAACAGAAGGTACCCATCGAAGGAATCCACCAATGGTCCGTCACACGTGTGGTTGACATAACGCTGCTATAGCAGATGATATACGCGGACGTCCGCACGGAAAAAGACCAGCAGCAGTCTCACCAATTTCCAAAACACGCATGCAACACCACAAATGATCATGCGTCGCACAGCTCGGATTGAAGAACAACTCGCACGACGCCGCGGCCGAAAGTGCCGCGGAAATGGCTGGATGGATGAGCTTCGCGCAAGCGCGACCTGACATCGCAGCGACATGGCATCCCGAGCCAGTTACAGCGTTGGCGCAGCGTTCGACTAGCAGACCAGGACAAGACCAGACATTGCCTTCACATACTACAGCGGCAACGGCCTCACGCGCTCGATTGCCTGGAGCACTTTCGACTTGGATGGTGTTTGAGACGAACACGTTGCAATCATTGATCCCATCAGGGTTGTTGACGTCAACAGATGACAACATGGCGCAATGGCGATGCTCTGCGACTGCCCGAACTGCCGAGCACCTGGAGTTGTTGAAGCATTATCTCCGTTCCCAGGTGCCACGCCAATGGAAGACGTCGCTCGGTGGTTTGTAGCACTGTAGCAACACAAACGTGATCAATAACAGCAGCGTGCTCCAGCGGCAACTCAAGAAGCATCATCAGCACCATCTGCCACGCCCACCTAGAGCACAGTCAAATGGACGAGGACGACAGAACACAGTGCGCACATAGCAGCTGATCGGCGCGAGGCACCTACACCAGACCCCGACCTCCCACACCCGATGTGAGACGAGTACGTTGGCACGACTTCTGGGGGCCGTGGTAACGCGACTCCAGGTGCAGTTCGCGTTAAGACGATTTGAAGGACGAAGTTCCCCAAGGGCAGACCATCGATGGTTGTGGATATGGAATCTCGCATGAACCTCATCAAGGACCGTGCCTTTGATAACTGTCTAAACTCTGTGAACTCCAAGTGCGGATACAGCAGTATACTGAAGGCAGACATATAAAACTCCAACGGAGTAGGCCAGGGGTCCGCACCCTGCGACGACATGGCGAGCACTCCAATAGCAGTGAAGTGCCAGGACGAGGGCTCCGACCACCCGCGCCGTTAGGATACTCGCGAATGCAGGACAAGGATGCGGTTACCACGTTTCGCAGAAGCGAGGGGGGGTGAGATTTCAAGATGACGCTGATTATTGTATCCAGCCCTAAGAACGCGACTACCTTGCCGATTCTAAAGTTTCCGGGCGGCCAGTTCTGCGTGCCGCGCGACAGTTTCAACGCGCAGAACGACGAGGACATCGAGCGCGAAGTCGACCTGACAACGTTCTTTCTCGACAGTGGGCGGGCGGAGATGAGCGCCACGAGGCCCAAGCCCGACGAGACTTGACACCAGCTACTTCCTCTTTTAGCACGTGCGGGGACATGCGGCACCTAGCCCAGCTGCAGCTGGCCCTAGCAAGGGCAGGTCATTATGTGCACGGCATTCCAGGGCATATATCATTCAAGATATTCGCACGGCTCGCGCCATCTTCCGCCGATACTACATCGCATACGGCATCGCATCCGACCGCGTTTGCCTCAATGTGTCGATGACCTCAGACGGCGCGCGATAGAAAGGGACACTTCTGAAAGGACTATGTACCTTGCTCTGGGTCGACTCGCCTCGCGGATGGCGCGGTCGCGCGCGTCGCCAGCGTTCAGCGCCACGTTGCCAGAAGCGACGGAGCATGCTTGCCAGTGCCAAGGCTATCAAGTTGGTCATCATCAAATTTGGGCCCCAACCGGCCATCTCTCGCATCTCCACCCAATTCGCTGGCTGCACGATTGGGGATGTCATGTTAAACGAACGAGATTATGGCATGTTGGCCCCAAGTGCAACCCCGCAGACAAAACACCAAAGCGCTCGCGCATTCAGATCGCAATTGCACGGGCAATACCATCACAAGCCTGGACGCGCAAATATGTTACCAGCATGCAGAGGCACCTCGGCCCGACATGGCAATGCCGATCATCGCAGCCGATGGAGTCAAGATGCACTGAACAAGTTGACGAACATCTTGCCCAACAGCTATTCCGACAACAACCAGCCGCGCAGACTTACCTCTGTCGGTGCGAACGCGGCGACGCAAACGCCACCCAGTGCAGCAAGTTTATCGTGCCTGACCCCACCCAGGATTCCGGACTGGAGCCCCGCCGAGTGGTGTTTAACGCGGACAAGCACGACCAGATCGTCCAGGACATCTCGGCAGTGGAGAACCCCATCTGCTGCGACTGGGAGGCGGACCTCCCGCCTGAAATCAAGCATACTGCCGCGCGCTTGCATTGAATGGAGGGGAAGAACGATTCTGATAACTTCCACCAATCAGAATAAAAGTCAGGTTGCCTCCCTAGATGCCGAGTTCCCCCCCCCGACGCCGATTATGGTTGATGGTAATGCCTTTTTGTCTGTTGTCCTCCGCGCGCCCAAGCGCCCAAACTCACGCGACGGCGCTTCCCGCATGCGCTCGCGCGGGACGCGCGGGAAAAAAAAGAAAGCAAACGCGGCACAGGGAGGCCATAATCAAGCCAAAGAACGCCCCCAATCACATAGCCGACGGCAGCGAATATTGCAGCTGCTGGGGGAATTCTACCACCCGCATGATGCGCGATGCACATTGTGAAGATCTTCGCGGCCGCGACGAAGATAACGACTACGAGGACGTACTCTTAGATATTTGCACGCACAGCGAATTTCGGCAGGCCCACATGTTCAGCAGCATCTCCACACCGTGTCGCGGGCCGACCGGGCGCCCTCATATTTTACAAGTTCGTAGGGAATGGAAGCAAGTCCGATGTGTTTTTCTGCTATACAAAGACATGGTTGTTCGTTGACTTCCGCAGGGCACATTGACATCGCGACAACCTTCAGACTCCGGCGGCGAAAACGTCCAGCGAGCTCTTTGGCCGCGCCCTGGAAACCTGCCGGGTGCCGGTCACCGTCCCGCAGCCCGACTGCAAAACGACGGGCCCCAATTCCCGGTTCAACTTCAAGGAGAAATTCCACGCGTGGAAGGGGCCTCGCGACGTTGGTCTCCTTCGCGCGCAACATCGCGGCCGAACAAATAAAACGAAACAACATATGTTTTGGTGCGTTTTAAAATGTTGGTCAGTGTTGGATGTCGGAACAGGCCGCCACTCACTGGGCGAATGAGATTCAGGTTTGGACTCGCATCCAGACGCAAGCGCATGACAAATCAAGGATGGTCACGGCGAGCGCCGCGTCCGAGAAATTGCGCTGGGTGCTATAGCGCTTGATGCCCCAACGGCCAAGGCAAATATATCCCTCGATGAGAACGCGAAAGCGGACGGCGGCAGAGCACATCGGGCGAGCGATTTGATCGATTACCACCGGCCAACCACCACCGAAGAGGACCATTGCGGGTGGACCGGCCGATGCGCTGCCACTGGGGTCAACGAAGCACGCGGACAATGCACAGACAATTTTTGGGGGCAGAGTATTTGCAATCCATCTTCCCGATGCGAGACTGACCTCGTGTGTTGAAGTATTCTGGACACGGGATTTGGCATGGAGAACATGGCCACGAGGATCATTTTCGCACGCAGGTTTGCCCTTCCCGCGGGGACGACGCCCGTCGCGCGTGGCTCCACGAGAAGAGTTATAGTTATAGTTATATATATATGTGTGTACACTCATACATGTACATGTATTCTCTTTGGGGAAGCGGGATTGCCCCGAAAGAGCACCCGGCGTCGCTGTGCGCCGCCAGGGCCCATGTCAGAATCAACGGCACGATGGCAGTACAGCTGCCAAAACGCACGTACCGTACCAACGTGTCAAGGAGCGGATCGCACTACGTCAACGTACTACGACAAGGACGCCCAGCCAGGCGCTCACTCCTATTGGCCCACTAACACTTCTCCACGGACAGGAAGTCATCAGCATCAATCACGCTCGCATCGCACAGCGTCCGGCCACAGCTAGACCCACTCACTCGTGCGACGAGGACCACGGTTGTAGAGACCGCGGAAACGCGAACCATCCGGAGACGCCAATGGCGCCAGCAAGTGGAGACGGACGTCTATCCACAACTGAGGAAGGCGAGGACGAACAAAAGAAACACACAATACGACACTACACGGTCGGAACCAGGAACTCATGGATGCTGAGAACCTGCGCGTGGAATCGCACGCCGTCGCCGAACTGTTTCAGGACCCTCACTTGGCCCCAACTCCTGCAGCGCCTGCGAACACGGCATTTGCGCCGCATGCGAGGGAACACCACATGCGTGCATCGAGCCTTTCTGCAATGCGTGATCATGGCCACAGGTGCGTCTAATTGTCACGCCAACGTTTTGGCGCCCCCGCGTTGGCCGTCCACGATTCTGATGGTGATGGGCGACGCGGAGATGATTGAGATACAGAAGAACGCGGCCGAGGCGTCGAGCTATCCCTCGCCAGTGACATGGCCAAAGTTGTCTTGGAGGAGCCGCATCTCGAGGCTTCGCAACCAGGTGAAAGCGCCATTGGCCGCGCCTATGTTTCGGCCGAGTTCAAGCGCGCTGGCGCAGTCAAGGAACATCGCTTACCCGCCCGGCGCGATACCAGCAACAACCCGAAACAAATCACCCGACACGCTCGGCGGGGCGCAGCGCACGGTTTGACGACCGGCGCGTCACCGGGGAGATGTTATGCAAGGGCCCGAATTTTCAATGTCGCCGAGATACAAGGAGACGCTCGTGAAGAGCGTCTCGGGATAGCATTGAAATTCGGGTGGCTTCGCCTTGTGCGTCGTGGCTTCGCGGGCCAAGAAGCCCCCCCGTGGGGGCCTTCTCAGGAACGGCGCGACGCGCGCCCCAGCGCCTGTTGAAAAGTTCGGCAGCGCGCTGTCAATAGTGGATTCCAGCCAGCCCCGGCGTAGCCGAGGCCGGCCCCAAAGCTTTCAAGCGCGAAGAGTTTGCAGACGCCTCGGGCGAACAGAAACGCACCGCGTTCTTTCCGCTACTACCTCCAGGCAGCTATACCATGATTTGAGGACCGTTCTAACTCACGACGCTGTGTTATGCGTCTCCAACCAAGCACAGGCACCAGGGATGGCCCCCAGCCTGTTCCTTGAAACGACGACGGACCACTGGGAAAATTGGCTCCAAGTCCACGCTCAACGACCCCGTGTTGGAGGCCACAGGACCTGCTCACGCTGGCGATATGAATGCTTGTGAAGGAGCCGCTCATTGGTGCCCACGTCAAACAAATGGCGCAGAAATTCCAAAAGTGCAAGTTGAACAAGCACGCCTACACGAACTGTGTGTCGAGATGCACCAAAACGGAGAATGGGGGCGCGGCCATGGACCAGGGTGAATTACACCATGCAGTGTCGCCCCATTGCCCGCCCAGATCTAGATGGACATTCCCAAATGCAAAGGCCAGCAATCTTGTGAGTGACACGTTCGTCAGCCTTCGGGCTTCACCCTTTTGCCGTTCTTGATTGTGTCGCGGTCTGTTTTGCTGCGGCGCATTCAGGAACATGCCAGCATACGCGAGACGTCTGAGAGCCCTTGCCCGCGTGCCGCTGCAGAAACTTAAAATATCCCCTACCAGGACATGTCCGCGATCCCTTAAGGCACCACGGACCTGCGCAGCGACCCTGAGCATGGAACCTCACTGGTGAGGAGGGCGGCGAGACCGAGGGCTACGGCCTTCGAGGCGACACCCTGCTGCGCCATGGAACACGAGCAGCAAGGAGGAAGTCGCACGCTGCATCGGCGGCTTCTGCAAATCTCAATGCTGCCGAGGCCCTCGCCGCCGCTCGCAGCCTCGGCGGCCCTGCGCGAGCTCGTCAAGGGGCCGCGGACTCGAATATGAATCCAGACCTCCGTGAATGCGGCGGTTTCTGCATCCGAGTACCCCTGGCGATCGACGCAGGATCGGCGTGCAAATCTTTCACTTCTGCGATCTCAAGACCCCTGCTGAGATGATGATGTTGGGATTCGCCAATTGGTTAGAGGACTTTCTCGCCCCTGGCATCATTGGTGACGCTCAGTGGCGGGGCGCCCGAGACGCGGCCGCGGACGGCCGCTCCGCGGGCATCGCCGATTCTGACCTCCTGCTTCACGTCGCGGCCAGCCATTGGGGCTGCACGCGCGAGGTGGAGGCCCCCCCCATCGAGGCAGTTGCCCCGCCCCGCCCCCCCCCGCCCCCCCATCGCCGACAATCGATCGCCGCGGCGGCATGCGCGCCAAGATGAGCCCCCGAGGTCTGGGTGATTATTCATGCGCAGCCGCACTTTGCATAGAGGGGGGGGGGGGGGGGGGCCTGGCTGGCCACATGCAGGGCTTTCGCGGCGGACCGCGACTTCTCACTGGCGGCGCGTTCCCGCGCGCGCGTTTGCGCCTCCAGCTTGCTTCTGCCCAGCGCAACTTGGTACCGAGATGTTGGATTCTGGGAAACATGATTCCAGCTCCGGGCATCATCATTGCATGGACTGCGTCGGCAATCGAAGCTTGCGACTGCGGATCTGCTTTGCTTACGCATGCGCTGGCTTGAGCCTGCAGACATGGCGGCGACTGTCGATGTTCGCCCCCCCCCCCTTCCCCCTTGTCTTTAAGGGAATGCCCCGAAGCGGGCAGTTCTACTGCGCGCGCGTTGCTCGTGCCCCCGCTGCCTTGGCATAAGGCGGCGCAGCCTCACTTGGATGCTTCGCCTGCGCGACGCGTCACTGGCGGCAGGAAGGCGGGAAGTAGGCATGCATCCTGTCCTACCGCCACCACGCCATCGTACTACTTCTACCTTGTGCGTCCATACCATGCGGCGGCAAGCATCGTTCGAATTTGTTCGGGGTTCCCAGGGCCTTCTTGGGGGCCCCAGGGGGCTTCTGGAGCCGTTTTGCAACCGTCCGAGGAGCCTCGTCGGGAGACTTGGGGGCGGCATTGGGGTGATCTCGGAAGCCTCCTGCGTCAGTTCGGAGCATTTTTTCGGCCGTCCCCAGGCCAGATTTAAAGTCTCGACGGCCATCTGGATCCGACGGTCGCCCGACTAGGCGAGAATCGTACAAAAGTTGAGAAACAAAGAGAACACATCTACACTCCGTGTTTTTTCCCTCTTGGGGTTTTGTCCAGTCGTCTTGGAACCATATTGCAGGCTTTTGGGCAGCGTTGAGCCGACCGCGCCCCGAAAAAACGAAAACTCTAGAACCGTGAGAATTCAAAAACATATATGGTTGTTCTCTCTTGGGGCCTTATTTAAATGTTTGTTTGGGGCGTTATTCGGGGTTTCTTGCGCTGGTTGCGGCGATATCAGTCTGCCTTGGAGAGGTCTTGGTCCGTCCCAGTCGTCTTGTAACGAAATTGGACCATGTTGGCACCATCTTGGGCCAGTTCCTGGAGCGCCCTGCGTCTCTTGGAGCGCCGTGGGAAACCCTGAAGGCTACGCCCAGGAAAAAAAAATAAACCTCCCAGTGTACCCTTCGCCCGACCCACAGGGGACACCCCGTATAAATATCCGGCAGCTCTGACTGGAGAGTTTAGCTCGCTTCTGGCTTCTTGGGCCGGCGAGTGTTCGCTTGTCGTTCGTCGTTCGTCCGCCCATGCGAGCAATAGTAATATTCATGACTTTCGTGGAAGGGGTGCCGCAAGGCCGAGGCGCATTGGATATGGGTAAAATTCGAGCATCTAGTAGGGGCCTGATTTTATCCAATATCCAGTGTTCCTTGGTTCTCTGCGGAAGGGAGCCCGAAGCCCCAAGCTGCAGTGCATATGGGCAGAAGTTTTGCCCGCCCAGCCCCCGCTCCTCTTGCCCTTGCTGGACAGCCCCTTCCTGGAGCCTGCTCCACGGGGCCTCGCCCTGCCAGTGGCCCCTGGCACCTGCTCCCGCCTCCCCGTGGCCTTGCCCTGGCCCCCGCCCCGCCCCTCACGAGGCCCTGGACCTCCCCTGTGGATTTTTCCCCGCCTCCCCATGTGCCCTACCCCTGCTCCCTGTGGCCCCTGAGTTGTCCCCCAGCTTCGACTGGCTCGCAGAGACCCGCGGTGCCTCCAAGAGTTTCCGGAAGAACCCTAAGGGAACCCAACATCGTCCCGCGAAGGCCGTAGGAAAGTCTAGGAGTCTCCCAAGACTTTCGCCCCTTCCCCCTCAGGCTGTCCATCGCCTCCCCCTCGCTGGCAACAGCCATGGCACGCCTGCCACTTCTGGAGCGGCTGATGAGGGTTAAGATCGGCGGTTCGAGCGTCGTAAGATACATTGAGGCAAGATGTTTGATCGTATGCGTTTCCTGTGGGAAGGATCGGTTTGTTGTCGGACGAGCTTGTGAGCTCCAGCTGCCCAAGGAGCTGTGGGAGGGGCTTGTCTCGGACAACCTTACACTTGTGTCCCAGGGAACTCTATCACCTAGCCCCTGGGGGGGGGGAGGAGGGGGGGAGGGGGGGGGGGAGGGGGGCAATCCTCCCTTGAAGGAGCGCAGTCCATGCAAGAGCTGGCCTCCCGATGCTCGGAGGCGCGAGATGTCTCCTCGGCCTTGGAGTTCTAAGCACTTGTCGTGCAGCACTCCCTCGAAAGAGCCTGGCCCCCCAGGTAGCAGCGGCAGCGCGTCTGGGGTGGCAGCGGCACCCCAGCAGTGCTCGCTCGGCAGATGCCCTTATCCGTCGGGCGCATGGGGGTTGTGTTGCTGCTTCTCCTGCTGTTGCTTTTGCTGCTGCTGCTGCTGCTGCTGCTGCTGCTGCTGCTGTGTTTGTTGTTGCTTGTGCTATTGCTATTGCTATTGCTATTGCTATTGCTATTGCTATTGCTGCTGCTGCTGATGCTGATGCTGATGCTGATTTTGTGTCTGCTTTGCTGCTGCTGCTGCTGCTGCTGCTGCAGCTGCTGCTGCTGCTGCTGCTGCTGCTGCTGCTGCTGCTGCTGCTGCTGCTGCTGCTGCCTGCGCGCGTCGTGGCCTCCTTGGCAGCTCCCCCTGCCCGCATGCAGTTCCCACATACAGTCTGGGAGGTCGGAGCCGGCGTGGGCGCTGAGGTGGCCAAGCTTTGGTTCTGACCCCCTCCCTCCTCCTCCTCCTCCTCCTCCTCCTCCTGCTCCTCCTCCTCCTCCTCCTCCTCCTCCTCATCCTTCTCCTCCCTCCTCCCTCCTCCCTCCTCCCTCCTCCCTCCTCCTTCTTGGCCGGCAGGAACAGGAGGGGAGAAGGGAGCCCCTCGTCGCCACGGCTATGCGCGCCTCGAAAACTGGTCAGCCTCGGCCCGTGGAGAGGTCTGGGGTCCGATGTTGCGCGAGTGTGCCTTCCTCCCCCCCCTGCCCAAGTTCCTCCTGCTTTTTCAGCTCTGATCGGGTATAGCCAGGACCCCGGGTAAGGGGACCCGGTTAGTGGTAGGGCCCTGGGGCCCTTCAATTGGCCAGATTCACTAAACCAGGTTTGCCGTAACCGGTGTTTTTCGGGTGACGGCAGTTCCGGTTAGCGGAACGGGGCGGGGGGGGCGCCCCCCCGGAACACATCACTAAACCAGGTTCCACTAAACCCAGTTCTGCCAACGCCCGATCTGACCCCCTGGCCGCCTGAAACTGCGAGGGTTGACAGAAGCCCTGTGCGACGGCATTGCGCCTCCGAGACGGGCAGCGGACTGCAGTTGAGGGGCTGTGGTCGGCTGGCCAGTAGGGACTCTGTTGATTGCGGCACGCATCGGCACTGGCAGCATCAGCGAGCAGTTCAGCATCGTCAGCAGAGTCTGAGTCGCCCGTACTACGTTGAAAGCGCCCCGAGGATTACACCCAGGAGGACCTCAAGAAGTTGTTCCAGGAATACGCGCCGGTGAAGCGGGCGTGGGTGCAGCAGCATAAGACGAAGAGGTCGCCTTACCCCGTCCAGGGAGAGGGCGCCAGGAGGGAATGGTGTCTTCATCTTGCCCTCGCCCTCGCCGACCACGCTTCCGAATCCAGAAGTTCTGCGACCGAAGGAGCTCTTATGGGGGGCTGGCCGTCGAACGGTGGGTACGCACAGCTTGGCGCGGACCGTGGCGCAGAGCTCAGAGTCATGTGGATCGCCTTGTTCTCATTGAAGTCGCGATGGTGTCTCCACAACCTGGCGACGCATCAGCCACATCCGCGCACCCAGGCGATACCAGTGGGCACGCGAGGACCCCGCACCAGCTCACGGTGCATGGTGTGCATGTCCACGGCATGCAAGGCGCTCGAGTCAGATTTCGGGGCGTCGCACGTGGCATTATGGCGCCACAATGCAGCATCGCAGGCGCTGATTTTGAGAAAGTGCGCCACCGGTTCCCCCCGCATGTAAAAAGGGGAGCGTGCTCATGGACAACCCCCTTTCCTCCTCTTCAAGGAAGTCTATGTGCTTCTGGTGTTGTTTACCTCCCCCCCTCCCCCTCACCCCCTTGCCAACGCGGGAGGGGGTTCAGCCCCCCCCTCCTCTCGCGCCCGCGAAGGGGGGAGGGTCAACCCTCCCACCCCCATCGCCCCTCCTTGGGCGGCGGAGGGGGGCAGGACGGGGCGCGCCCCCGCGCGTGGAAGCGGGTCAGGGGGTCAGGGTGAGGGTGTGTGAGAGGGTAGGGTTGAGGTCAAGCTAGCCAGCTCGAGCGAGTCAAGCATGGCATGCCCATTCCCACCCGCCCTCCCACATCATAAGAAACAGTGATGGCACAAATGGGGGTTGCGCGGGCATTTCAGTGCGAGTGGAGGATACCCCAGGACACCGCATTGACGTCCGCGCGGGATGTGCGCCGCGTCCCATTCCCGCCACAAATTTCGCAACGTCGACGACAAGACTGGCCATGTTGAAAGGAACAACGGACACGTTCCGCCCTCCCACAACATAAGAAACAATGCTGGCGCAACTGGGTGCTGGCGCGTAGTGGTAGTAGTAGTAGTAGTAGTAGTAGTAGTAGTAGTAGTAGTAGTAGTAGTAGTAGTAGTAGTAGTAGTAGTAGTAGTAGTAGTAGTAGTAGTAGTAGTAGTAGTAGTAGTAGTAGTAGTAGTAGTAGTAGTAGTAGTAGTAGTAGTAGTAGTAGTAGTAGTAGTAGTAGTAGTAGTAGTAGTAGTAGTAGTAGTCGTAGTAGTAGTAGTAGTATAGTAGTAGTAGTAGTAGTAGTAGTAGTAGTAGTAGTAGTATAGTAGTTAGTAGTAGTAGTAGTAGTAGTAGTAGTAGTAGTAGTAGTAGGTAGTAGTAAGTAGTAGTAGTAGTAGTAGTAGTAGTAGTAGTAGTAGTAGTAGTAGTAGTAGTAGTCGTAGTAGTAGTCGTAGTAGTAGTAGTAGTAGTGGTAGTAGTAGTAGTAGTAGTAGTAGTAGTAGTAGTAGTAGTAGTAGTAGTAGTAGTAGTAGTAGTAGTAGTAGTAGTAGTAGTAGTAGTAGTAGTAGTAGTAGTAGTAGTAGTAGTAGTAGTAGTAGTAGTAGTAGTAGTAGTAGTAGTAGTAGTAGCAGTAGTAGTAGTAGTAGTAGTAGTAGTAGTAGTAGTAGTAGTAGTAGTAGTAGTAGTAGTAGTAGTAGTAGTAGTAGTAGTAGTAGTAGTAGTAGTAGTAGTAGTAGTAGTAGTAGTAGTAGTAGTTTGGCAAGCCACCACCCTTCCTTTTCTCGCGCCCTCACTGTTACGCGCACTCTTCCTTGCCCTGAAGGGACGTCCTGGGATGGCGGCGGCCGCTGGCGGCGCCGCGGACGCAGGTGCAGGGGCTCGAGTGGCTGGAAGTAACGCCGCGGCGGCCCGAGGTGAAGGCGGTGCGCTGGCAGCCGCGGGAGGCAGCGGAGGTGCCGCGGCCGCCCCGTGCGCCTCCGCTGCTGCACGCGCGTCGGCCGACGCGAACTCTGTCGACATCCCAGTGGATGGCAGCACCGACGTCCACATGCGGGACAGTGAGGGCCAACCGGCACAGCGGCGGCGTCGCATGACGGGAGGACGGACCACTCGCTGGTGCATCAGCGCCCAGGCGGCTCGCGGCAAGAAGGCCCACTGCACCCGCCGCATGGGAGGCTTCGAGGCGGGCGAATGGCGCGTGGCAGGCGCCGTGACGCCCCCCGTGGGCTCCCAGGCTCACGCGGGCAAGAAGTGGTTCCACATGGCCTGCGTCGATGGCCCCCTACCACCAGCGACGGCGATGGTGGGCTTCACGCAGCTCCCCGAGGGCGACAGGGAACGCCTCACGGCAGCCCTGGAGGCCCGAGGTGGTCCCATCTTGCCCCTGCTGGGAACGGTTGGAGGCCAGGCACCCACCCCTCCCTCCCAGGGAGATGGCGCGGCAGGGAGCACTGGGGCCGCCCCGAGGCCCCCTGCCGCCGCCGCGCCAGGGGCGCATGGCCCAGGCTCACGAGGGACCCCCCTTGCGGCAGCCGAGGCAGCGGCGCCGACCACGGCGGACATCTTGCAGCCGCCACTCGACGCTCCTGCGGTTGCGGACGATGACGGCGGACTTGAAGCAGGCGTCTACGACGACTACCTGGACGATCAGGTGACGGACGAGGACGCGTACCACGAGGTTGGCTTTGTCAATCTGGATTGGTGGGATGCCATCGGGCGGGGCCGCATCCTGCTGCAGGGCGCGCCCACCACGGCCATGATCCCCGACAGCATGGCGGCCGCCGTCAGCCACGTGAAGGTGCGGCTGTGCTTGGCGATCGAGCAGGCCCGCCAGGGCAACGATGATCAGGCGTCGCGCACTTTGACGCGGCTGTGGAAGCTGTTCTCATCGTTGGATGGGCTGCTGTTCAGCGAAAATGCGACCCCGACTCCGACGACACGGCGTGAGCGTCTCCAGGGGCGGTTGCAGTGGATTCAGGACGGCCAGTGGGATGTCGCCTGGCTCTCCATGGAGGACCAGACGCGCACCGCGGTCACCGCGAAGGGCCGCGAGGATCACGTCGCGGCCCGTGTGCGCCGTGTCACCGAGCTCGCACGAGCTGGCGAGATGTCTCGGGCGGCAGCGGCAGCGTGGCCCCAGGGTGACATGGCGGATGCAGCGGCGGCGGGGAGGAAGTTCAGCACCACCCAGCAGCCTGCGGCGCCTCGCCCAGGCGAATGGGGCCCTCCCCCTGGCACTGGGGCCGCCCCGCATGGGCCAGGGGGGGGGCCCGCAGTGGCGGGGGCCGATGTGGCGATGCCGCCAGCCACGCCCCCTCGCGAGCTCGACGGCGCGGCAGAGCTCCATCACCGCGTGGCCAACCACCTCAAGCGTCAGTTTGGCCGCTTCCCCCGCCGTGGCGGGGCGGGGCCTGGAGGAGGACGCTACGAGCACTGGGCCCCGCTCAAGCACGACGAGGACGGGGCAGAGGCGGTGGCCAACACGCTGGCGCGCCTGGCCATCGGCGACCTTCCTTCCGAGGCTCTAGCCGCCCTGACGGCGGCTCGCTTCAAAGGCATCCCCAAGGCAACCCCTGGGGATGTGCGAGTCCTGGGCTGTGGGAACGTCACCCGCCGTATGGTGGGCCGCAGCGCTGCCAAGGTCCACCACAAAGACATGCGGGCGGCGGTGGGGGACCAACAGTTTGGCCTTGCCAAGGACGGATGCGGTGCCCTCCATCGACGTCTATGCACGATGGCCAACTCGAACCCAGGCAAGTGGGCGGTGGCAGTGGACCTCGGGGATGCGTTCAGCAACACCCCCCGCGACCTGGTAAAGGAGGCCGTGCGCACCAAGGTGCCCGCTCTGGCGCCGCTGGCGGAGGCCTGGCCCCCTGCTCGCACACGCCGCGCGGCGGGGGGTGGGTCTCAACCCGCCCAGCTGGTCGACCAGATCCGTGGCCTCGACCAGGGCTGCCCGATGAGTCCAGGCTTTTACGCGGTCGGCACCGCGGATGTTCTCAGCATCGGTCGCATGGCCGCGCGTGCGGTGGACGCTGAATGGGATTGCCTGGCCTTCTTGGACGACGCGTACTTCGTGGGCACCGCGGCCGCTGCGTTCCGCGGCTTGGATGCCTGGCGAGCCCGCATCGAAGCCCACGGGATGAAGCTGAAGATGTCCAGGACCCAGATCTGGTCCCCAGATCCCCAAGCTGTCCTGCCGCCGGAGTTTGCGGAGTACGCCCAGTACCGCGTCCAGAAGCTCAAGGCGGCGGGGTCTACCCTAGCCTACACGAGCCACGACGTGGACACCGACTGGAGGGACGTCCCGCTCACGGACTTTGCCGCCCCGGAGGACCTCGACGAGGGTGGCCTCGCGCCGGCTGGCGGTGCCGGGGCCGCCCCGGGTGCCGCCGCGCCACTCCCCTGCGGAGAGGCCTTCCTCCAGAAGCAGGACCGCTACTTCCGAGAGCTCCTGACCCTCCGCACGCATGGGCTGTCGGCCTTTGACGCCTTCCAGTTGATGCGGATCTGGTCGAGGGGCGCCTGCGCCCACATCCAGCGGGCGCCCCCGCTCAAGACGGCGCGGGGCCGCAGGGTGGATGATGGAGTGGTCGCCTTCGCCAGCGCCCTTCTGGGGGTCACGGCCGCCCCCCGTGAGCAGATCTGCATGAAGGTCAGCGACGGAGGCCTGGGCTGCGGCAGTGCCGAGCAGCGCGGCCCCGCCCCCCTCCTGGCGCCCTGGGAAGCCGGGGTCCACGCGGCTGCCCAGGAGCTCCGAGAGACGACAACGATCGGCTTCTTTCGGCGGTGGCCGGGCCTTGGCCGTGCCCTCCCGGCAGCGGATGAGGAGCAGGGGCGGCTGGCAGGAGGCCGTCGCCCCCAGAGCGACCGCTGGCAGGGCCTTCTGGAAGGGCGGAAGGGCAAGGACCAGAAGACGTACACCCAGCACGTACGGGACCACGCCACCAAGACGTTCTTGGCCGCGCTGCCGGCGACGGCGGCGGCGGCGGTGCATAGTGCCTCGGGCAGCTCAGCGGGCGCCTGGCTGGATAACTTCGAGGGGGTCTCGCCCCTTGCCGACCACGCGTTCTGCATTGCGGCCAAGAGGCGCATGCACCTGCCGCTGCTGCAGTCCGAGTGCACGTGCCAGAACCGACCGGCAGCGCCCACTCGCGCGATGGCGCAGGTCGGCCCGGCGCGCGGCCGCACGGTGGACGTCCGCGGCGTTCACGCGCTCAACTGTCCCAGGGGAGGTGGCCCAATGCGCCGCCACAACGCCATCCGAGATGCCGCGGCGCCCTGGTTGCGCGGGGTGGGCTACCACGCCCTAGTGGAGCAGGTCATCCCAGAGTGGCGCACGGAAGAGCAGGGCGCGGCCACATTGGACGTTGTTTACCATCGAGGTATCCATGGCCGAGTGTGTCTCGACATCAGCTTGGTGGACGAGGTGGCCGTGGCCCAGACGGGGCGGCCGCATCAGGCAGCCTTGCAGCGCAGAGAGAAAGTGAAGCACCGTAGGTACCCATTTTCTGGCCTGGTGCCCTTTGTCCTCGATGTCAACGGCCGCTGGGGCGCAGAGGCTGAGACGTGGCTGCGCCGTGCCGTGGGGGAATTGCCCGAGGCCGAACGGCCCGCGGCACGCTCATCCCTGCGCTCGGCAGTGGCCAACGCCCTGCAGGGCCAAATAGCTGAGCAGGTCGCCCTGGCGACGGAGGACGTAGTCGGGCTGGATGCCGGGGCCGCCCCGAGCGTCCGGTCTTGACTAGATGTGGCTCCATCCCATCTGCGTGCACTCCCTGACCCCCCCTTCCTCCTCGCCTTCCTGTTGCCCAGATCAGTCGTAAAAGGTTAGTCACATCTGCAGTGTGCACGGTACTGTTCAGTCCCCTTGTAGTGTGCATGATGCGCTCTTGCTTTGTCATGCCTGTCCTGCACGCCGCGTTGTGTAGCCACCCTGCCTTGTGCGCGTCGTGCTCCCGCCATGCACTATTTGTTGTGCTCTTAGTTTCTGTCTTGGGCTGCTCTCTCAACCCACTCGCGCTGAGCCTTCATGCCGCCAACAGCACCTGTTCGAGACCGCTGGCTAAAGAGGCGTCAAGAGGCGTTCAAGATCGGGGCCGCCCCGCGGGTCCTGGGGCCGTCGGCGGCCCGCCGTCCGCTTTGTCGCCTGCCCGCGACGCGGTTTCCTCGCCCCCCTGCCCCCTCCCCTGCCCGCCCAGGGTCCCGAACGGGGGTCAGGCCGTTTTCCGCCTGCACAAGGGTCGGTTCCCACGCACCTGGAGCCGCTGGTCTCAGCCTTTAGTCTTCATGTTTTACCATTGTCCCGCCTTGGCAGTCGGCCGCCCCATGTTGGTTCGGTGTGCAGCCTCCCCCCCTCCCCTCTCTTCCTCGGCAGCTGTTTGGCTCGTGAGGTCTTGTCTCGCACGATCTCTCGAGCTGCATCTCCCGTGCCATCCTTCCGACCAAGTGATGGCGCCCAAGTTCTCGAAGCCCGCGCCGATGCCGTGGCCTGCCAAGACGCGCGCCGACTCGCCCAGTCACGATGCGGCGCCTCTTCGCGAGGCTTTGGCAGCGAAAGCTAAGGCGAAGGCTGAGGCGCGCGCGAAGGCCAGCGGTGCTGCCGCGGCCGACGCGCCCACTTCCAAAGCAGGGCCTGCGCAGCGCCCTGGCCAGCAGGTGCGCGCGTCGGAGAGCGAAGACGAGGGGTTCGACATGATGTCCGAGGCGGCGACCTTTCGGACGGCGCCGACACTGCCCACGGGATCAGTGACGCCTGCCGAGGACGCCGACGGAGGCGGCGGTACGGGGGCCGCCCCCAGTGCCGCCGCCTCCGATGGCGCCTCGGAGGGAGGCCCCACGGCGACGGCCGAGGTGCCCGCTGAGGCCTCAGCGATGCCCACGTCGGCGGTGGCGCCAGTGACGACGGCCGCCCTGGCAGCGGCAGCCACCTACGCCAACTTCACCACGGAGCAGCGCCGTGGGTTGGACGCGATCACCCTCGCGCTCCACAACCTCCAGCTGCGGGAGCAGGCCGTGGGCGGCCGCGGCGGCCGAGGTGCGCGCAGCGACGCCGACGGCGGCCGCTCCGTGGGCGATGGGACCGCCAGTGAGGCCCCGAGTGCAGCGACCATGGGTGCCCTCAGCGGTAATGGAGGCAAACGCCACCGCCGACGCAGCAACAAGGCCGTCTACGGCCAGGCCCCCCAGCCGAGCGGCGGCACACCTGCCGCGCTCGAAGACGCCGAGATGATGGCGGAGGAGGACTACGCCGAGGCGGGCTACGTCCACTGCATGGGTGCGTACTGGGTCTCGCCGCAGCGCCTGGGCTAGTGTCGGGTGTGCACAGAGCTGGACGACTGGAAGATCATGATGGTGGAGTACGTGGACGAGCTCAGTTGTGGGGAGATGCGCCGCTACGCTGAGGCTTCAGAGCGCAACCAGAAATACCCCGCGTTGCGGAGGGGCAAAGAGGGACAGTACAAGCTGTACACGCGCTCGCGCTGGGTGGCGACGACGCAGAACATCACCGAGCAGGAGGCCGTGACGCGCGCAGCGCGCCTGAACAAGGGCGCAGGCCCCATCGACCACGCCGCCAAGCGAGTGGCGAAGTTCCGTGCGAGCTTCGACTACATCAAGGAGGGCATGGACGTGCTGGTGGGATTCGCGCTCTCCGAGGAAGGCTTGCTTGCCCTGCGGAGGTCAACGGAGGGCGTAGGGGTGGGCATCGATCCCGAGAGCACGGGTGCCCCCCCAGCCACGGAAGCGGTGGCGGAGGAGGTCGGTCGCCCGATGGCGAGGGAGGTGGGGGCGGTGCCGGGGCCGCCCCGTGCGCCACCCCCACCCCTCGAGGATGGACCTCCCCGTGACGAGGAGAACGACCCCCAGCCCGACATCGATGCTGAGGACCAGGAGCACCAGCTGACCGACGTCAAGACCGTGGAGGAGGTCACGGGCATCGAGCCCCTGCTGCGGCTCGGCCTCTCCAAGAAATCGCTGAAGCGTATGGCGCGGGCCTCTGGCGTCCTCAAATTCGAAACCATGCGCACCCACATGCTGGGAGGCCTGGGGCCCATCCTGGAGAAGAAGGAGGACATGGTGAGGGGCACAGAGGCGCAGGACGGAGTCCAGAAGTGGCTCGACGCGCTGAACGAGGAGGCAGAGGAGGATGTGGGAAGACTGAAGAAGGGCATCCTGGAAGCCTCGGGGGTCGCGGACGCACACCTGGGACGCAAACGTGCCTGGAGGGAGGAGTGCCAGGGCAACACCGCGGCGCAGGAGGCCTACCGACGCATGGGCGACTACACGGACCAGTTCCACCGTGGCAAGGGCTTCACGATCAACATGTACTACAAGTGCTCGGCCAACAAGACCTGGGACAACCCCGGGGGATGCTGCTCGGTGATCCGATCGGATCGCTGGACGCAGCTGCTCACCTGCGCGCAGGAGGCGGCGGGGGAGACGGGCCAGCGCTGGTACTGCCACTGTGGTGCGCGCTACTCGACCTCCTACGGCGTCTGCATCGAGTTGATAGAGGAGGAGCTGAACCCGCCACGTGCGTACTACATGCACGCGGAACACCCCGAGGAGGACATCCGCGACTTGAAGGCCCTGCTGCGTACGACAAGCTGTGGACCTCCTGCAGTACCTGCCCAAGGTCGAGCCGCTGGCGGTGGGCACCGTCTTCAAGCGCTACGCCCAGCACCAGCCGCAGTGGGAGGGCCACTATGCGCTGATGGAGGGGCTCTCCTGGGAGAGCCTGACCGAGTTCAAGTGGGCCGACCTGCACGCGCAGGTCGCCTGGGGACTGAACGACCCAGAGTGGGCGGGCTACAGCAAGAAGTCGCGGAATAAGGCCAAGAGGGAGCGCCTGGAGATGGCGCACAGGGAGCTGGCGCTCTACGAGCGCCGCCACAACCTGCGGGAGGGCAGCCTCACGGGCGGCGGGGGTGGCACAGGGGTCGCCCCGCGCGCCACCCCCGCCCGCGCCGCCAGCGCCCCTCCAGCGGGGGGGGGCCGCGGCAGCCAGGACCCGCCACCACCGCCTGTCGGAGCCCCGCCAGCGGCCGTCATGGCCCCTCCGCCGCCGCCGCCGACGTCGCCCCCAGCGGCGCCGCCGCCGCCGACGGACCCGCCGCCGCAGACGGACCCGCTCCTGCAGCAGATCCCAAATGTTGCAGCCCTGAACGTGGCCTTCGGCGAAGATCTCGAGCGCCAGATCCTTGGGCCCTCAGGGCAGGCGGGCGGCAGTGGCGACCTCGGGGGAGAAGTGCAGGCGCTGCCGTCGCAGGTCTTCGCAGCCATTGCGCAGGGAGCAGGCCAGCCCGCCTGAATGATGAAGCCCAGCAGGTTCCATGCCCTCGGCAGGCTACGTGAGTCCATGCCAAGATTCCGTGCCTGCCACTCTCAGAGGTGCTGAACCAGTAGGCCTGCTTACGCCCCAGTTGCAGCAACGCCGCCTTGCCCGCGAGCGCGGCGTGCCCACAGTGGCACCCCCCTCGCGTTGCAGCGCCTGTGGCTTTAGCCTCCGCTCTGCGTGCGGTCATCCGTGCGCCTAGCTATTCTGGCCTGCCAACTGGCTTGCCATCTTGGCCTCCTCTCGCGCGCACTTGCACTCGTGAGCCTCGCTGGCGGTGCTGGGGTCGCCCCGTGTGCTGCCGCGACGCCGTTGGGCGCCTTGCCAGTTTGGCTTGCCACCCTGGCCTCCTCTCGCGTCTTCCTGCGCTAGTTGGCCTCGATGGCGGTACTGGGGTCGCCCCGTGCGCTGCTGCACCGCCGCTGACGCTTCACTGTGGGCCGTAGGGACCAGCTGCCCTCGGTCAAGCGCCTGCCGCTGCATGCACGTCAGACCCGCCCTTGGCTTGCCATCCTGGCCTCCTCTCGCGTCTTCTTGCGCTAGCTGGCCTCGATGGCGGCGCTGGGGTCGCCCCGTGTGCTGCTGCGCCGCCGCTGACGCCTCACTTTGGGCCATAGGGACCAGCTGCCCTCGGACAAGCGCCTGCCGCTGCATGCACGTCAGACCCGCCCTTTCACCCAGAAGAGGTGCCCGCTACATAATGGCAATGAGGCGGCCACAAGGACGCTCTTCCCAAGGTGGTTGAGCCGTGGTGATGTGGTGCACGAGACCGCCAGTAGTAGTAGTAGTAGTAGTAGTAGTAGTAGTAGTAGTAGTAGTCGTAGTAGTAGTAGTAGTAGTAGTAGTAGTAGTAGTAGTAGTAGTAGTAGTAGTAGTAGTAGTAGTAGTAGTAGTAGTAGTAGTAGTAGTAGTAGTAGTAGTAGTAGTAGTAGTAGTAGTAGTACTAGTAGTAGTAGTAGTAGTAGTAGTAGTAGTAGTAGTAGTAGTAGTAGTAGTAGTAGTAGTAGTAGTAGTAGTAGTAGTAGTAGTAGTAGTAGTAGTAGTAGTAGTAGTAGTAGTAGTAGTAGTAGTAGTAGTAGTAGTAGTAGTAGTAGTAGTAGTAGTAGTAGTAGTAGTAGTAGTAGTAGTAGTAGTAGTAGCCCTGAGTCGCCGAAAGATCGTTCCCAGACGCCCAAGATTGCCTCCAGACGGCCGTAGCGCCAAGAAACCGCGGGGAGACTCAGGAGGCCCTCCAAGAGCCTGAACAAGCAAAACCGCCCAGGCATTCGTCACCCCAGGGCCTCCTGGAACGCCCCGGCGCACAATGAATTGGCGAGCTAAAATCGTGCGCCGAGCCAAAGCGGGAGCGCAACTTTGAGAAAATTTCGCTCGGCGCCCAAGCGAGAAGGTCATTTCATTCATTTCGAGCGGGGGGGGCGTGTGCCGCGCCCAATTCTTGCCATGCACTTTTGCAGGGTGGGCGACAAGAACAGCTATGTGGGCAAACGAAAATCAGCATGGCATTGCTTCTGACAAGTAAGGTGACCCCTCCCGCCTTGGGGTTGCCCCAGAAGTCCTCGCGCGATGTGCGCCGCGCCCTATTCCTGCCACGCATTTTGCATCGTCGACGACAAGACAGGTCATGATGAAAGCCAAAACGGCAACTCTGCATTGTTTTTTACAGTCAGGATGGGAAGGCCCGCGGCCCGCATGGACGTCCGCGCGCGATACGCGCCGCGTCCCGCTCCTGCCACATATCTCGCACCGTCGGCGACAAGGCAGGCCATGCTGAGAGGAAAAAACGGAGACTTTGTATTGATTTTTTACCGTCAGGATGGGCGGGCCCGGATCGACGGCCGCGCGCGATGTGCGCCGCGTCCCATATGTGCGCCGCGTCCCACTGCTGCCACATATTTCGCACCGTCGGCGACAAGGCAGGCCATGCTGAGATAAAACAACGAAGACTTTGTATTGATTTTTTACAATCAGGATGGGCGGGCCCAGTTTGACTGCCGCGCGCGATGCGCGGCGCGTCCCATTCCTGCCACGCTTTTCGCATCGTCGACGACAAGAAAGACGATGTTGAGAAGAAAAACGGCAACTTTGTATTGATTTTTACGGTACGGATGGGAGGTCCCAGATTGGGCCCCTATCGGCCGGAATACGAGAGAGGTGGGGGTATATTCTAACAAGGAACAAGGATGCGGGTCGGGGTTGGTGTTTAGGGGGTGTTCGGATGTTGGGGTTCAGGGCGCCAGCGCTGCCAGCGTCCAGGGCTAGGCTCAGGGGGCAGGGTTGAGGGCTTCGGGGGTCAAGTGCTAGGGTGTTGGGGACTGGGGTTAGGGTGTAGGGCCAGGTCGAGGATTTGTGGCTAGGGCTTCAGGACTGTAGGGGGTGAGAGTTAGGATCTGGAGGTTCAGGAATGAGGGTCAGGGCTTCGGGGTTAAAGAGGAAGAGGCGGCCCAACCCTCGGCCCGAGAGGGAAAAGGCCAGGGAGTCCTCTTCTCTTGGGGCTTGGGAGGGGGCTCGGGACGACGGATCGGAAAGTGTGTGGGGAGGGAATTGTCTGGGACGGCAGACCACGGGTGGGGGGAATGGTGGTGGGGGGGCCCCCCCCTCTGTCGGGGAAGTGCCCCGGACGGCAGATGAGGGGATTGGGGAATGGTGATGCGGGAGCCTTGTGCCCCCCCCCTTTCCCCCCAGGGGGGGGCCAACCAGCCAGCGGTGCGACGTCTAAGACCGCAGGTCATGCCTCACTAGACCATGGCACTCCGCGGCACCGCGTGGCGCATGGAGGCGCGAGGGCGCCACGCTGGGCGCCACTCGTCCGCCAACACGGCATGGAGCCGTACGGCAGCAGGCATTGGGCCGTCAAATCGGACCCCGTGGCACGTCATACGACACCACACACAGCACCACACCCCGGCACCACGTCACGGCGCCAGACACGGCAGTGGGCCGCGTTGCGCGGCCACGGCACACACAGACACACACACACACACAAATACACACACACTTTGCATGTTGGCATCGCGGCATCGCGCTAAGCGGGGGTGGAGAGACGCAGGGACAGGACGAGCAGATGTCGAAAGGCCAATACCGACAGTGCAAACAGGACATGGCGATGCGCAGTGGCGGCGGCAGGCGGAACGGAAAGGGGCAACTGGCAAGGCAGGCAGGAAAAGCAGGTTCAGCAGCAAGAAACGAGGAGGAGACCGTGGACGTCCATAACACACACACACACACACACACACACACACACACACACACACACACACACGCACACAAACACGCACGCACGCACGCACGCACGCACGCACGCAGACACACACACACACACACACACACACACACACACACACACCACACACACACACACACACACGCACACGCACACGCACACGCACACACACACACACACACACACACACACGCACGCACGCACGCACGCACGCACGCACGCACGCACGCACACGCACGACGCACGCACGCCGCACGCACACACACACACACACCACACACACACACACACACACACACACACACACACACACACACACACACACACACACACACACACACGCGCGCGCGCGCGCGCGCGCGCGGTCGCGGCCGCGCGAGCAGCGTCGAGGCGGAGAAAGGTCGGATCTGGTGCGAGCGCGGTCGGGCCCTAGGGGGAATGTCCGCCGATGTTCGAACACACGCGCGCACACAATTACACATACACACAAACACACGCGCATTCAAACACACACGCTTTGATACGCAATACGTCTCGTGTTCAAGACGTCCGTGTCAATACAGTGCGTGTTGCTCCACGGATTGGACCACGTCTTGGCGAGTGTATCGCGTCGGACCTACGTTTTCAGCCTACGTGTTGAGCTCCGTATCAATACGCTACGTGTTGTATATTGCGTATCGGGGCAGCTAAGAAACACACACACACACACACACACGCGTTTCGGCGTCGCGGCTTTGCGCGCGGCGGCGTGGCGTAGGTCAAGTCAGGCGAACGCGTGCGGGCCAGGCCAGCTCGCTCACGCAGTTTGGAGCGCTACACACGCAAACCCGCGCAGGCAGCCCTCTTGCAAGGAGCAGAAGCGCGAACAGGATGAGCACTAGCGGAATAAGCAGGAGCATGAACAGCGTTGGCAGGTGCGGGGGAGTTGGGAAAGGAAGAGCAGGAGCGGAGGGAGCGGGTTAAAAAAGCACAGGGGAGCATGAAGAGAAGCAGATGGATCAGGAGGAACAGGAATGGACGGAGCAGAGGCAGGAAGAAGTGAAGGAGCAAGAGGAGCAGGAGCAGGGAGAGCAGAAGAGGGAGGATGAGCAGGAGCACCAGGTGCAGGAGGAGCTGGAGCAGCAACACGACGGGGCGGAGCGTGAGCAGGATGGGTAGCAGGAGCATGAGCAGGAGGAGCAGCAAGAGCAGGAGGAAGAGGAGCAGCAGAAGGAGGAGCACTACCATAGGGAGCATGAGCAAGAAGAGCAGGAGGATAAGCAAGAGGAGCATGATGAGCAGGAGTTTTGACTGGGTAGCAACGGTGGAGCGAAAGTTGCCCTTCAATAGCAAGACACTTGAGCTGGCGCAACACAGCTCGGGACTTGGCCGAGCGCATACAAATCATGCACCAGAACCAATGATAAACTTGGCGATAGCAGCACCATGCACCGAGTGTGAACGAGGAGGGCCCGAGCCTCCTAAGGGCCTGCGATTGAGCATGTCTGGGGGTCTCTGAACCGATGCGAGCCGCAACACGAGCACAAAATTGGACCATCATCTTGATGGCCTGAAGAGACTCCTCGTGAGCATGGACTGGCCCATCGTGCACTGGGTGAAGTTTGGCCCCAGCTTCGGCAGTCATGTCGGCAGCTGTGTTGCCGTACTGCTGCCACTCAGAAATGAGGCCGTCAGTTACAGCAGAAGCAGGTAAATACGCTTTGGCGTGCGTAACCTCTACCAACTCGACCCCAACATCCGAATTCCGGCTCTAGACCTCTCTCCATTCCGGGCCGTGGGGTCGTTGGCAGCTGTGCCAGCGTTGACTCCCTGGCTCAAAACGTCAACGAGAGGCTTACACTCAGTGTAATGTTTATGCTGGGCACTCATAGACCTGAGCGCCATCAAAAACGCAAACAACTCGGCAGCGGGCACAGTCTGGAACAGAGACGGGAGCGTCCCGTGGAGCCTGGCAGCTTCCCGGAGCATCCAGAGACGGAAGCCTCCAGGACGGCGAGGGGGGGGCATTGGGGAAGGGGAGGTGCGAATTCTGGTGCACGCAGCTGATTTCAGCCCCGCTGCCCGGCGCAGTCCCCGATACATGAGGCGCTCCAGATAGCGCTCGCCCTCGAGGGCCGCATGGGGGTGGCATCTCTTCCTCGGCGGAAGCCCAGCGGAAGGTCGTGGAGGCAAGACGGAGGCGGCTTCGCCGGCGGAAGCAACCATCAGCCCTCCAAGAGATGGCATGTGTTTCGGAGGTTCCTGGGACCTGCCACGTGGCCACCTCCAGCGGCAGGAGGCGCTGGAGAAAAGCAGCCACGCGAGAGAAGATTCGCCAACCCACCTTCTGCGACCCCCCCCCTCTCGTCCAGAGGGTCGTGGGCGGCACTGAATGCGTGCCCGCGGCCTCGCGGGCGGGGCCCCTGGGCCGCGACCCCGTGGACACGAGACGTGTGGAGGGAGGAGGAGAGGACCAGCAAGAGGAGGAGGAAGACACGGAGGCGGAGGAGGAGGCTCAGTGGTGGGTCGTGATCTCGTCCGCCCCGAGAGGGGGTGAGCGACCGTGGGCCCTGGACGCGCCGCGCGCGCCCGCGGCCCTGCTCCCCTGCCACCGGGAGCAGGGCCGGCGGGCGTGCCGCGGCACCCTCTCGGGCTGGCTCGAGCGCCGAGTGCCGCCGAGGGGAGGGGCAGTTGTCATATCCATATCCAGGGCGTCTTGGACTTTCGCGGAAGGTGCGCCGCAAGGCCGAGGCGCACCTGGACATGGACAGGATTCGAGCCTCTAGTGGGGGCCTGATCTTTATCCGCTCCTCGGCTTTCTGGGAAGGGAGCCCGAAACCCCAAGCTGCAGTGGATATGGACACAAGTTTTGCCCGCAGAGGGGAGGGGCACGAGGAGGGAGGAGGAATGTCGGACGGGGCTAGGAATAAGTCGGGCACGTCCCTCTACAGGAGGAAAATGCAAAATTAGTCCATAAATAGCATGGGGGCGATCTGTCGACTATGTCTGTTCATTTTTGAGGATTGTTTGATGGACTATGTTTTATGTGTCGTCCAAATTCCGCCTGTAGGGGGACATGCCCGACCTAAGGCTAGGACGAGGATCAATCCGTTCCAGAGCGTTCCGGGCCGCTTTCAGAGCGTTCCAGAACGCTCTGAGGAGGCCGCGGCGCCCGAGACATCATCCACAGCCGCCATATCTCAGAGATTCTTGATCTATCTTCACCCGATGTTTCTGCTCGTCCGGGCCCGGTTTCGTCGAAGAATGGTTCGGCGGCGAGCGCGGGGGAGAAGTGAGAAGGAGAAGGCCTTCTCAGAAGGCGGCGGGACTTCTCAGAAGGCCTCCGGCCTTCTGAGAGGTGCTCTCTGTCTTCGGTGAAAGCTCAGACAATTTGTCAGAAGGCAGGGGGAACCCCAAGCCTTCTGAGAAGGCCTTCTCCTTTTCACTTCCCCAGCCCGCCGCCGAATGGTGAGGATTCCGCGGGCCGGAGGAAGGGGGGAAGTTTCGGGTTCGGGGTTCGTGGTTGCAGGCGTTCTCGGCGGTTTCCCAGCCTCGGTCGGTTCTCGTCGGTTCTGCAGGTTGGGTCAAGCTCAGGTTGCGTCTCAGGGGCAACGTTGAGCAGGATGCGGGGTGTAAAGCGGTGCTCGACATGGTCATGACCAATTGCAAGCGAGTGCAGAAGCGGACAAGTCATGCCCAAATCTCTCTCTCTCTCTCTCTCTCTCTCGGGGCGGTGGGGGCGTTGGTTGAGCAATGTGCCCAGGAGGCTTCAGACCCTGGAGGATTCCTTCTCTGATGAGGGTGGCGGTAATATCCATGGGCAATATACGACTGGGGTTCTATTGGCTCCCAGACCCTGGATTCCTTATCCAAAGGGTCCACTGTCCAATGCCCTCGCCGCAGCCTTTCTGACTCAAGCCACGTGCCGCAGGGCGCCGTCCGACGGCCGCCCGCCCGAGGCCGCCGATGTCCGGGGCACCCCAGCGCCGGGCGCTGGCGAATTCCTTGGCGGCCGCCCGCGGGGCGTGCCTCGCCGCGCACGGCGCGGCGGGCCTCGCTCGCTCCAGCTCCGCGGCCGCGTGCCGCCTGCCGCGGTGCGCGGAGGGCGCGATCCGCGCCGCCGTCGCCGAGTTGCAGGCGCTGTCCCGGCGGCCCGCACCGGCGACCGACTCCCGGCCCCCCATGGGGAGGCCGAGCCGCCCCGTGGCGCCCCCGCGCCCCGGCGCCGTCGCCGCCGCGGCCAGAAGGCCAGGCCCGTGGGCGCTGTCGGGGCCTCCATGGAGGTGGAAGGAGTCGAGAAGGAGGCGGACGTGGAGGACTCCGGCGATAGGTTCGACGACGCGTGGGCGGATCGCGCGCCCGTGGTTCGTTCGGCCGCGCGGCCCAGCACTGCCGGGGCTCCCAGTCGCGGGACCCCTGCTGGGGGCGCGGCGGGAGTGTCGGCGGTGGCGCTGGGCGCCGTGGCGACGGCGACCGCGGACCCCTGCTCTGGGCGGATGGGGGCGTCGTCCGAGGGACATCCTGAGGCTCCTGCCGTCGCGAAGGCCGAGGAGCGAGCGGAGCTGGTTGCGACGCGCCGCCTCGCGACGTCCGGCCTCCCGATCCAGGCGTCCGACGGCGACTTCCCGATCCAGGTGTTCCGCGACCTGCTCGGGCGGCCGGCGCGGGCGCGGGCTGCGCGGAGTGACTGAGTGTGTATGTAGGGCCGCGTTGCTCTGTGGACCCCAGCGCCGTGGGGCTGTGAGGCGCGTGCAGATAACCGCGCTCCCCTGGGGCGGTCCTGGGGTGCGCCGCGGGCGCGCGCTTGCGCTGTCAAGTCGGCGCTACGTCTGGAATTCGTTGCTCGCACGGGCTTCGGCCCTCGAAGAGAGAAAAAAATGCCCTCACCGCTGCAGTGCTCGCCCCGCGGCTCGAGGCAGGACCCCCTGGTGATCGCGACGGGCATGGCGGCCCAAGCCTTCGCCAGTGCTGTGTGGGCCCGTCAGACCTGGCCGGCTGCGGCGAAGGCCTGCTTGGACGACAGCAGACGCTTGGAGCGCTGCCAGAGGCCGTGGGCGGCGGCGCGCGACCCCCACTCGGCGCCGGTGCACACCTGGAAGCGCACTGGATGGCAGCTCACCGGCGATGGGGCTTCTCATGCGCGACGAGCAGGGCTTGGAGTTCGACGCCCGCTGTTTCTCCTCCTCCTTCCTGGCAGAGAAGGCCCGAGAGGCGACCAGGAAAGCAGCGGCGCCGGAGGAGGCCCAAGCGAGACCCGAGGCGCCGTGGCCATGGCGGTTGCCGCCAGCGTGGAGGCCCATCAACGAGCTCCTGGGCATGAAGGTGACGGAGACCTGGAACAGCCACCACAAGGGCTGCCTGCGCTGGCTGGTCTACTCAGCGCATTGGCTTCAATCCAGGTTCGCCAGGCAAGAGAGGACATCAGCACCAGGTGCCGTCTGTGCCAGTCTGGCGAGGGCACCGTCTTCCACAGGCACTTCGGGCGCCCAGCGTGGCAGGCGGCGGAGGTGGCGCGCAGCATGGGCGTGAATTTCGGCGAGCTGTTTGCCCAGGGCCTCTTCGTCGACGCGCCGGCCCTGGTGGCGGGACCGAGCAGGCAGAGGCACTGAGAGCGCCAGCATGTTGGATGGGAGAGTCTCACGGTAGCCCCAGCGGGCGCGATGGTCTTCACCGACGGCTCCTGCATCAACAGCATCTTCCCCTCCCTGCGCAGCGCGGGCTGGGCGGTCATCGCGATGTCGGCGAAGGGCAGAGTGCTGGCCCAGGCCTGGGGCGCGACGCCGCCGCGCGAGCTGCCGCCCCAGACGGCGACGGCGGGGGAGGTCTACGCGGCGGTGATTACCCTCACGGAGATCGTCGGCGCCTAGGAGATCCTCGCTGAGTGTATAAGGGGGTACTGGACTACACCCGCGACCTCCAGAGGGCGCGAGGTCCAACCACCCTGCGCGCTCATGGGTCAGAGTGGTAGACGCCTCGGAAGGTGTCTCGGCCAGGCGCATTCCCGCCCACGCGTCCGAGGAGGCGGACGGGCGCGGGGAGACCGGTGCATGGAGAGGGACGACAACCGACATGCCGACCAGCGAGCCAAGCAGGGTGCCGGCCTCCAGGCGGCGGACGACGCCGACGTGCTTGCGCTGGCGGGCCTGGTGTCTAGGGCCCGCGACGCGGCGAGGTACGCCGCGGAGATCGAGGCCCACGTCTCGGACTTTGGGGCCAGGGACCGCTGGCCGATATCGGCGCTCGAGGACCTCGACCTCGGGATCCCCGCCGAGGACTACGGCGAGGCCAGCGCGGCGACGGGGCCCCCTGGGCGCGCCGCGGCAGCAGCCTCCAGCGCAGCCCCGACTGCAGCCAGCGCAGGCGCGGCGGCCAGCTGCGCGGGCAGTGCGGCCACGCGCAAGCGCCCGGCGGCTCGCGGGCAGCCTGAGGGCAGCCGCGAGGAGGAGGCGGCCCACGGCGGCGAGCCAGGCTCCTCGGCTGGAGCCACCTTCAGGCGAGTGGCGAGCAGGCGCCAGGAGGCGGCGACAGCGCCAGAGGCTGCGCGCGGCGCTGGAGCCCGAGAAGGCAGTTAGGAGCGGCCTGCCGCAGGAGGAGCGCATTTGCAGGTGCACGGGCGCCAACTGATACAGGGCCAGGTGCTGAACGGCGAGACCGTGCCGTTCCTGGTCTGCTCTTCATGCTTTAAGTAGGCGCGGACGCCGAAGATGGCGTGGAATGGGCTCCGCGACGCCTGCAGCGGGGCCCCCGTGCGGCCGAAGAGAAGCTCCAGGGCGCAGGCGCGCAACGACTTCGAGCGCGGCCTGCCCCCTGGGGCCGAGCAGCCTTTCGGAGCGCTGGTGCCGCCCACGCCCGAGGCCAAGGCGCGCTGGCTCGACAAGCTGGCCGCGCCTGGCGGAGGCGCCGAGGCGGCGGCCCCGGCGGCGGCTGCGCGGGCGAAATCGCCCGCGCAGGGGGGCCCGCGGGCGGCCCCCGCGGCGGGGGGTGC
This sequence comes from Prorocentrum cordatum, assembly GCA_963575745.1. NCBI lineage: Eukaryota > Dinophyceae > Prorocentrales > Prorocentraceae > Prorocentrum > Prorocentrum cordatum. The sequence goes on along the minus strand of CAUYUJ010015471.1, from coordinate 69,093 downwards.
AGCCGCCAGCGCGGCGGCGGCGGGGCTGATCGCGCCGCCCTTCGCCTCGGTCCTGCGCGCCCACGGGTTCGGCGCCGCCGACGAGGCGCGGGCGCGCAAGCGGCAGGCGCGAGAGGCGCGGGCGGCTGCAGCGTTCGAGAGGGCGGCGCCGAGCTAGGCCTAGAATTGATTTGCATGCGCGGGCCCCTTTGGGCATTTGAAGAGAAAAGAGTGCCCGCACCGTGTGCAGGACGTACCCTGCGAGCGGGCCCCCGGGCCAAGGGGGCGGCCCACGTTTCCCAAATTCCCCCCAGTAACCACCCTCCTTTTTTCCCCGGGCGTCCGTCGTCGCAACGCATGTGCAGTCCGCGCGTAGATTCGTGCACACGTAGAGTCGCGTCGTTGTCGAGGGCAGGTAATTGCTGGAACATGAGCGCGCGAAGCGTTCGCGTGGTTCTAGTCCAAGGCGGTCAGCCCGTAGGGTGCAGCGGCCATGCGCGGTTCATTCCCCGCATGCACCCGCTGCGTATGCACCTGCCAGGGTCAAAGCGGATGACGCAAGGCCCCCCGTGCATGGGCGCTGGCCCGTACTGGCCAATGTTGCCCTGTCTTCTCCCGCTGCCACAGCAGGGTCCATTTCGAGCCGATGGATCCGATGCGATATCGTGTCTGGCTAGCCCGCGTAGAATCGACCCCGAGGCTCTAGCGATCCGATGCGGCCTGGCGCTTGCGCGGGCGCCGTTGTGCAGCCTGGCGCGGCCGATCCGATGCGATTCCGACTCCGCACCGATGCGGCCCGATTCGCACCGATGCGGCCCGATTCGGCACATGTCCCGATCCGATCCGACGTTCCGGTTCGACGGTGGTCTCCGGCGACGCGCAGAGGGGGGCAGGGTGAAGGGGGACGGCTTCTTAGAAGCACCCCTGCTCCTTAGAAGGCGCGGCGTTTGTCTGTAGATGCAGGGCCGGCACCTACTAAGAAGCTGCCCCGTTGTAAGAAGCCTTTCCCCCTCCCCCTCCCCCCTTGTGCGCGCCGCCAAGATTGAGGTTGTCACAGTCAGGGAGGGACCCAAACGGTGCGGTGGCCACGCCGTGTGGTGGTGAGTCCGTGGGGCCTCGGGATGACCGCGCAGCTTTTTGGCCACTGTTGGGTCGTTTTCTCCGAGGAGGCCTCTCGGGCCACCGGGGCCTCCGAGGCCCCACGGGCGGCGCGGGCGGCCCGTCCGCCGAGGTCCTTGTCGGCGGCGGGCGAGCGGGGGAAGTAAGGAGAAGAAGGTCTTTTCGGAAGGCGGCGGGGCTTCTCAGAAGCTCTCCGGCCTTCTGAGCAGCTTCCGGTTTAAGGTTCCGTAGCCTTCCCAGAAGGCCGGGGGGCTCCCGAGCCTTCCGGAGAGGCCCGCCCTTTCTGGCTCCCCCCCTCGCTCGCCGCCGACTTCTTGGCGGAGTTCGAGATCACCGCGCAGTCTGGCACCGCACCGTTCTCGTTCTGGGACCCTCAGTCGCCCACCTGGCGGCACTGCCGAGGCCGCCCAAGGAGGGCCTCCCTCGCGCACCCCACCGGCGGGGTCCCCCGCACGCTCCGGCAGGACCTCGGCCCTGATGCCGGGCATCGTCCGATGCTGGCCGAGCGGCGCGCGCGCGCGCTCGAGCCGACGACAATGGGGATGTCGAGCGCGCGGAGGGCTCCCCACTTGGCGCACCGGCAGTGGCCAGCCTCAAGAGTTACGATCGGGTGCGTCGGCTCGGCTTGTCGCGCCGCGGGCTCTGGCCCACCTCGCCTCAGCGCCTGACGTCGAAAGTCCCCCTCCCTCCTCCTCCTCCCTCCTCCTCCTCCTCCTCCTCCTCCTCCTCCTCCTCCTCCTCCTCCTCCGCCTCCTCCTCCTCCTCCTCTTCCTCCGCCTCGGCGCGGCGCGCGAGCCACGCCCCGGTCCCCCAGCGCCAGCGCCCCGAGTTTGCTGCCCGGCCTTGTCGCCTCGCGGAGCGGGACGACGAGCCTGTCCGCCTGCAGGGCTCCGGGTGTCGCCAGGGCGGCCGCCGCGCCACGCCGACGACGTCGACCAGGCGCAGGCCAAGGACCCAGGGCCCCAGGGCCCAGGGCTCAGGAGCCCAGGAGCCTATAGGCCAGGGCCCAGGGACCAGGGACCAGGGGCCAGGGGCCCGACGACCGGGGCCACGGCCACGAAGAGGAGCGGGCCCCGAGCTCCAGAGCACGACGGCGCAGGCAGCCCGAAGCCCTGGGGGGGGGGGGGGGGCGGGGCAGGGAGGCCAAGAGGAGGTCAGGGCAGGGGGCTCAGAGGAGGCCAAGACGCTCACCTTAGGTCGGGTGTGTCCCCCCACAGGCGGAATTTGGACGAATACAAAATATGTTCAAAACATGTCCCAAACAAGATATAGGAGAAAACCGTCCCCGGAAAATCGTCCCCGGACCAGTTTGTGTTAACTATGTTTTGATATTTCTCCTGTTGAGGGACACGCCCGACTTGACGCTCACCCCTGCGGCCCAGAAGGGGCGGGCCCACCGCCAGGTCTGCGACGGAGCGGTCCGCCCCGCAGAATCATCGGGGCTTCGGCTGGGTCATCTTCCAGGACCCCGTCGTCAAGAAGGAGCGGGAGCCTCCTGGCAAATGGCCAAACAGATTGGTTTTCGCCACCTTCGCGTCGCGCAGACGACTCTTCTATCCTTGCTTCCACGCCACAGAGGAACAGGGGAAAGCGGGAGCGGGAGCAGGAAGAATGAGAAAGTTCGACGTTTCGCGTATCCCCACCAGCTATTCCAGAAACTATCCCCAGGCGAGTTGCCTTGATCGGGGGAGTTCAGCAGCATGCATCCAGAAGTCAACCAGCCGTAAAAAGTCTTCGCGGATCGTTTGCCTCTTGGAGCCCCCTTGGGGCAATTTTGGACGGTTTGGGGACTCTCCTGGAGCCTCCTGGTGCAATTGGGGCCTTAATGAGGCTATCCTTGGGCCCTCTCCCACCAGTCGGATGCCCAACAAAGATCCTCTTAGGGTACTCTTGAGCTTGGGCGCTCTCGCTGTGCTCTCGGGCCATCTTGGAACCATCTTGAGGCCTCCCATGGTCATTGTGAGCGAACGTGTCCGAAGGCATCGAGCAGTGGTTTTCCATAGAGGCCATGTATAGCCGTCCTTTGCGGTATTGGGGCATATTGGAGGAAACGTTGAAAGCCATCCTTGGCTAGATTGTGCCAGCATGGAGGCCATACTGGGCCATATGGGAGCCACCATGGGCCATGCTCAACAGTCGAACGACCTGCGACACTTCCACTCCAGACGCAGAGGAGGGGGGAGGGGAGGGTCAGGTCACTCACAGACATCATGCCGTCTCGCTCACTCCGGCCTACCCTCCCAACAAATAAGTAGCATCTGAGTCTCAGCGCATTCAGCTGTCACCATTGGATGGACAAACACTGGGAACCATACAAACGCCAGGTGCGCGACGCTGGGGAGATGCGCCACGCGCACCGAGGGCGCCATGCACCCCAGGGGCCCAAGCGTGCCAGGTGTGCCCAGTGCGAGAGATGCGCCACGTGCTCCACAAGCACCAAGTATGTCACGTGTTCCCCCGCCGTCAGGTGCGCCAGTGCACGTGACAGCACACATCGGGAAACATGTCGCCCACCAGCATCCCTGTCAAAAGCCATCCAAAATGGGGGTAGGGTGGCCAGCACGGTGTGCGGCATGTGCATCCGCAGTCATGTTGTACCGATGTTTGACAGGGGTGGTGCGCCCGCACACACACACACACACATACACACACATACACACACACACACACACACACACACACGCGCACACACACCAGACAATACGAGGGCACATCCGCCCTCCCTGTCAAAAAGCAATACCAAGTGATCACGGGGCGCCCACGCATAGCCCAAGATGTTTGTGCGGTGTGTGCGTGTGTGGTTTTGCAGACAATAGCGGTGATGGGGGTTGTGGGCATACGTCTGTATTTGCCGCCGATCGGGTTGGGGAGGATTCTTAATAAGTAGCAGGGATCAATCCATTCCCGAAGGGGCAGAACGGGGTTGGAAGCACGATCACCTTAAGCCGCCTACGCTTAGAAGGCTGGCGGGATTGCTGCGGCGCAGCCCTCCCTGGGACAAAATACTCGGCAGGTGACCGCGCGCCTGGACAGCGGAACGTCAACACTTCATTGCACGAGCGCCGCTTGACACGTCTTGTTTGGTCAGACTTTTCGCGGTGCTGCCCCCATTCTGGACAAAATCTCCAACATCGGACCGCACGCTTGGCAAGCGGGGATGCCAAGCGCTTCGGGATTCCTGACCGTGGTCCTGGCTCGAGGAAGGGGCCACCCCAGACATGTGATGTTTTGATTTGCTCGATACGGGGCCCCCGGACGTCCGGACCATTCCCCCAGGGCCAGTGTCTCATCCGGAATTGTTTTTTTCGACGGCCCTCGGGCCCGGCGGGGGCCCCCAGGGGCCAAAGACGGCCAAAAATTGTCCGTCGTGATTTTGTTGACGACGCGAGCATGTCTGGGGGTCTCGGGAGAGGCCACGCACCAGGCACGGGAGCCCGCGAGAGCGTCTGGGAGCCCCCGGGGTCGGCGGGCTCGTGGTCCTCGAATTTTCCGGGCACGATTCGCCCGAAAGCGCCATCGGCGCGTTCGGAGGGCACACCCCACTGCGTGCCGGAGGCACGGCAGGTGGCTTTTATACGAGGGATCATGGTTGATCGTGGCCCCAGGGGCGAGGGTTTCTTTTACTCAGCTGAACGCCCCCCCACTCCCCCAAGACGAGAGACACCGCCGCCCGACTGTTTTGGGAGCATGGTCGATGCGATGCAGAGGTGGCAGGGCTTGAACCCTGCGACACGACAGCGGGAGGCCTGCGGCAGGAAGCGGTGGAGAACGTGAGCGTCAGTGGGTTCCACTCTCGGAGTGCTCGGCAGCAGTGTTGGGGCAGAATGGAGTTTCGGAGCGCACGGAGGGGGAGAGTGGCAGGGGAACAGCTCGATGTCTCACACGCTTTGTCGCCCCTTGCAATCGGGGGTGGGCGAATTCCCTCCGTCGGAGTCCTCTAATTTATTGTCGTCGTCTCCTTGGTTTATGTATAAACATTAGTTTCTGGTGTCGACTCGTGCAGGTCCTTTTCGAGGCGAATTGAATGAATGTCTCAGCCATCTCACCCAGTCTCACGACAGATGTCTCTTCGTGTCGCGTGCGCGCGTTGATGTTGCCCTTTGCTGCAGATGGGCGGGGTCCATCTTGGAAGAATCCAAATTTCGTGAAGGGTCCGTGAGAGGAGGAAGACATGATGGAGAAGGACGGATGGGGAGGGCAATGGGGAGCAGGAGGAAGGCGACGAGATATTGAGTTGGAGGGAAGAGGAGGTATAGGAGGGAGCATGAGGCCGGTGCCACGCGGTCGGCGAGGATGAAAGAGTGTTCTCAGCGGAGGAAAAAAACTGCGCTGCGCCATGTGCGGGTGAGAGGCGGGAAAAGGCGCGCGAAGCGCGTCGCAGCGCGCGGAGCGGGCCTGTAAAGAGCGCGCCCACGCATGAAGAGGTGGAGAGAGTGAGCGGTGCGAGCGCTGTGAGCGCGGCGAGAGCGGGCGCGGCCGCCAGGCGGGAGCTGCAAGGCTCTGTTTGAAGGCATGATTTCCGACTGCAGGCACGGGTTTTGTTTTGCAATCCTTCGGCTTTGTTTGCAATCCTTTTTTGCAATCCTTCGATCCTGGGTTTTTTTTGCAATCTTTCGTTTTTTTTGCAATCCTGGGTTTTTTGCAATCCTTGGGTTTTCTGCAATCCTTCGAGTCAGAGAAACCTTGTTCTATACACACTATCTGTATACATGAATTTATGCATACATGCATAAATGCATACATGCATGCATGCATGCATGCGTACATACATACATAGCCCAGCAACGAAACGAATGGCCTGCGCGAGGACTGCGTGAAGAAAGGATGCACCGCAAGATCTTGGGAGGCTTTCCGGTGCTCGGGCCCACGCAAGCAGTTGTTGCCCCCGTCGAAAGTTGACGGTCGGAGAGGGAATGTTGCAGAGGACGTGATACCGGAAAGTTGTTTCGCCCAAGTATCGCGCCTAGGGGAGCGTGTGCACAGGAGGACCACATACATCATGAGGATGCGTTGGAACCATGTTTGCGATTTGGCGAAGAGTTGAAGAACCCAATGAAGTGAAATAACCAAATGACATGGGAGGATGGGAGGGGACTGGGAAGGAGATGAGCCGGCGAAGGATGGACAAGAAAGGAGGAGGAGGTGAAGGGCGGGAAACCGAAGGGAAACGAGATGAGTTCCGCACGGCGTCCGGTAGAGGACGGGGGGCAAAGGAAAGCGCACGATGCAGAGAGGGTGTGAATTGGCCCAGAGACGACAGAAGCCATACGCCGGTACGGCGCGTCGGCAGACGGATTCTTTTGAACCCGACAAGACGAGACAGTACTTTGCCAGCTGTCTCGCATGAAAAACGAACGCGTTGGGAATTGCAGGAAAGGGAGGAGGACAAGGAGGAACACAATGAACAAATGATACTTGCATGAGTTGCCCTACGCTCGGCATGAGGCCGGCCAGCACCGATTACAAGTATAATTATCCCGGCAAAGCAACCTAACAGCGATGTGTGGGAGCATATCTGGAAGCATTCCCCTTAAGATTCAGATGAGAATCCAGATGTAGAATTCTGCTGTTCTCGCAGTCGTAGTCGCATTCGCGATGACAGTCGCAGTGGCAACGGCAGTCGCAGTCACAGCCTCGGCCTCAGCCTGCCTCAGCCTCAGCCTCAGCCTGCCTCAGCCTCAGCCTGCCTCAGCCTCAGCCTCAGCCTCAGCCTCAGCCTCAGCCTCAGCCTCAGCCTGCCTCAGCCATCAGCCTCAGCCTCAGCCTCAGCCTCAGCCAGCCTGCCTCAGCCAGCCTGCCTCAGCCTCAGCCTCAGCCTCAGCCTCAGCCTCAGCCTCAGCCTGCTTCAGCCTCAGCCTCAGTCTGCCTTCAGCCTCGGCCTCAGCCTCAGCCTGCCTCAGCCTCAGCCTGCATCAGCCTCAGCCTCAGCCTCAGCCTGCCTCAGCATCAGCCTGCCTCAGCCTCAGCCTCAGCCTGCCTCAGCCTCAGCCTCAGCCTGCTTCAGCCTCAGCCTCAGCCTCTCAGCCTCAGGCCCTCAGCCTCAGCCTGCCTCAGCCTCAGCCTGCATCAGCCTCAGCCTCAGCCTCAGCCTCAGCCTGCCTCAGCATCAGCCTGCCTCAGCCTCAGCCTCAGCCTGCCTCAGCCTCAGCCTCAGCCTGCTTCAGCCTCAGCCTCAGTCTGCCTTCAGCCTCGGCCTCAGCCCTCAGCATAGCCTCAGCCTCAGCCTGCCTCAGCATCAGCCTGCCTCAGCCTCAGCCTCAGCCTGCCTCAGCCTCAGCCTCAGCCTGCAGCCTCAGCCTCAGCCTCAGCCTCAGCCTCAGGCTGCCTCAGCCTCAGCCTGCCTCAGCCTCAGCCTGCATCAGCCTCAGCCTCAGCCTCAGCCTCAGCCTGCCTCAGCATCAGCCTGCCTCAGCCTCAGCCTCAGCCTGCCTCAGCCTCAGCCTCAGCCTGCTTCAGCCTCAGCCTCAATCTGCGTTCAGCCTCGGCCTCAGCCTCAGCCTGCCTCAGCCTCAGCCTGCATCAGCCTCAGCCTCAGCCTCAGCCTGCCTCCGCATCAGCCTGCCTCAGCCTCAGCCTCAGCCTGCCTCAGCCTCAGCCTCAGCCTGCTTCAGCCTCAGCCTCAGTCTGCCTTCAGCCTCGGCCTCAGCCTCAGCCTGCCTCAGCCTCAGCCTGCATCAGCCTCAGCCTCAGCCTCAGCCTGCCTCAGCATCAGCCTGCTCAGCCTCAGCCTCAGCCTGCCTCAGCCTCAGCCTCAGCCTCAGCCTCAGCCTCAGCCTGCTTCAGCCTCAGCCTCAGTCTGCCTTCAGCCTCGGCCTCAGCCTCAGCCTGCCTCAGCCTCAGCCTGCCTCAGCCTCAGCATCAGCCTGCCTCAGCATTCAAAATGTGGCCCGGGAATGGAGTTCTGGGAACTCGAAGAACACGAAGTGGCCTACAGTTGGCTCCGGGCATTCAAAATCATGCCCAGGAATGGAGTTCTGGGAACTCGAAGACCACGAAATGGCCTACAGTTGGCTCCGGGCATTCAAAATCATGCCCAGGAATGGAGTTCTGGGAACTCGAAGACCACGAAGTGGCCTATAGTTGGCTCCGGGCATTCAAAATCATGCCCAGGAATGGAGTTCTGAGAACTCGAAGAACACGAAGTGGCCTACAGTTGGCTCCGGGCATTCAAAATCATGCCCAGGAATGGAGTTCTGGGAACTCGAAGACCACGAAGCGCGTTACTGTTTGCTAAAAAAGGAGTCCCCGGCATCCTCCCCCGGATCGCGCCCAGACCCCTTTGGGGCGTCATGATGCTCTCTTTTGACCCTGCAAGAAACCTATCAGTCTTCGCTGTTAGGTAAAAAGCTGATGTGCCGAACCCGGGCGACAGGAGCATTGAAGACGTGAGGCGCCGATGCGGATTTTCGTCAACCACTCCCACCGACATGGTTCAAGAATCGGCCCCATGCCCATTCTGGCATGTGCGATCTTCAACAACAGCACCGTTTTTTTTTTTCTGTGATCACGCAATGTGCTGAAGAAGTATATAACGATTGCCCCCCAAATCCACGAAGCTGGACTAAAAAGCCCTGCGTACTTTTCACGTGCGTGCCAACCTGTAAATACCCTTTGATATCCAACATGGTAAGCGTACCCGTTTATCCAACTTGCACACGTTCTGGAGATACATCTTCCACGAAGGGACCCATGCCGAACGGGCTGCGGCAACTAAATTGTCACATTTGTCACGCACTGCGACGCCTTGTTGGTGGATCGACTCCCCTTTCCATGGCCAACCGTTGCTTTGCACACTATGTAACTGTACAGGCCCACCTTGAACCTTTTGATTCGCCATGCCTTTCAAATAATCGGAAATCAAAGCTTCCATGTTGGCATGCGTTTGCTCTTCGGCCAGCCTGATTGAACTTGCACGCGTGTCATCTGACAAGCAATCGGAAACGATGCGGTCAAATATTTCTTCCAGCTTGACATCTAATACATATATTTGATCCAAGCGTTCTATCCGTTGATGTGGATTGGCCCGTGTCCCGAAAACCCGAAGCGAGCCCGAGAGCTTGAACAGCGGTGGACGACCAGAAACAAATCGTGTTTGAAATAGCGAGGTGTTTCGGAATGTCACGAGTTTCTCATCTTCTTCGTTCGGGAGCGAGGGGATCATGGGAGCCTTCTTTGACCGTCTGGGAACTCACTGGGCTTTCATGGGGGTCTGTGGAGGGCAAGTTGGGAGTCTGAAGGCAAGTTCGTGGGGGATAGATCCCTGGGCTCCTATGATTCCCCTCTCTTGGGCCAGCCTTGGGGAAATGTCAGGGCCTCTTGGGCCGTCGTGGGGGCCTCCCAGGCCAGCTCCGGGCCGTCTCTGGGGCCTCTTGGGCCGCCTCGGGCCAGCCCGACAGGCCTCTCGGGCCGTGTTGAATTATCAGCGACTTGAACAGGCGCGAACGCGAAATCATTCAACATGAAATTGGCTCGACCCCAATTCGGGGAAAGCGTCTTTCGAACATACTTAAGCAAGGAAGGTCGCGAAGAAGTAGGAAAGAAGCCTGGCGTAGCCAACGATGGGCAATTGGGCTCGACCGTGTCACGTGTTGGTTCAGTCCGCGCAATCTAACTTGAGCGTGCCACTTATCAACTTAAGCTTGGCCACGAGGCCCGAGCGTGTCACTTGTCCATTGAGGCTGGGCAATCAGACCCAAGAGCGTCCTTTGTCAACCTACGCTGGGCAGCCAGGCCTGAGCGTGTCACTTGTTAGCTTGCTGGACAGTCTGGCCCGAGCGTGTCACTTGTTAGTTTTTGGCTGTGCAATCAGACCCGAGGGTGCCACTTGTTAGCTCACGTTTAGCAGGCGGGCTACCGAGCAACCCCGGGGAAAAACGGGCAGCCAGGCCACGGAGCAACCAGGGAAGCGCCGAGGGCAGCCTCCCCATGACGCCGTCGCACCCACCCGCTTCTTGCACAAACATGTTTCTCGTTGCTATATATAAGTTCTTTTGAATAAAAGGATAATAACTTCTGACAAAGTCGAATTGGGTATTCATGTTGGAAATCCATGGGTTGGGTTTTTGGGGGCCGTCTCTGAGGACCTCTTGGGTTGGGGCCCTTTTGGGTCGTGGTGAAGCCACCTTGGGAGTTCTTGAGGCCTGTATGGCGCGTTGGTGCGCTTCTGGAGCCATTTCAAAAAACAGCAAACTGGGCATCTTGGAGACCGTGGAGGGTGGATTTGGAGGCTCTGGAGGCCCGGAGATGCGAAAGGGAGCTCGTGCCCCCCCCCCCCCGGGCCCCATCCCCCACCCCACCCCCCAGGGGTCATCGGTCGTCCCTGGAGACGTCGTCCATGGGCCTCCAGGGGCCTCCTAAGGAGTCGTGCACCCCAAATACAATGTTGCATTCGATGGGTAGCCATGTTGGTTCAAGCCGTTTGAAATCAATGTGTTGTTGCTCAATAGCGTTGCAGAAACACATGGCATGCCGTGCGCATTGCTTGAGGTATGTTTCCCGCGTGGTTGCCACACGTGCGTACACGACGGTCGAACTTCGTGCAACGAACGACCCGCGTGGTTGCCACACGACGCGTGCCGTGACAACAAAGGGCAAGTCAGAGTGATGCACGACCAGCAGCTGCAGAGACTGGGCAAGTTCGATTGTCCCAGTCACGCAGCCAGTGTGTATGGTGATTTTCTGCGGAGCTGCGACATGAGAAAACACAGTGCGATACAGAGGTTGAGTTTCCCAACAATTGAAGAAGAGAAGCTGCTGCTGGATTTGTCCGACGAGACTCGCAGGTTCGCAAATTCGGTTTGGTATGATGACAACCACGCGAAGGAGGCCAGAGCGATGCAGATCATCGAGATGAGTATCAGCAGCTCTCTGGAGTGTGAGTGGCTCCGCGAAGGGACGCTAGCCGACGGAGTTTTCCGCCCGAGTTTGTGTTTAGACGATGCGTTCAAGTCTAATCTACTGCAGAGAAGTTGAACGGAGCGTATCGCTTCAATCGTGTGAACAGGTATGCAGGTTTGGATGTACTGTGCATAGGTCTCGACCGCGACCTGCTGTGGCTGATTCCTGGGGTCGATTTGAAGGTGGCTAGTCTTGGCATTAAGTCAGGTGGCAAGTGGAGCGGGTACCATTGCGATTGGCACGAACTGTCGTCGACACTGCGATCTGCATGGGGTATCACAGTCAAGTATAACAAGTTACCAGTTGAGCATTGGAAAATTCCGATCTCGCTTGACCACCAAGAAGAATATATCGCCCATAAGCTTGGGGCCGACTGGTTACGCACGGCGGGATTCACGATCACCGCGCCTTCTGTTGCTCATGGCCCTGTGGACATGATCATAGATGGTCGAATCCGTGTCCAGACAAAGTCACGGAGCATAGGGAAATCTGGAAGTGCGTCCTGCCAGGTCGCACTCTGGAGGAGGATTGAGCCCGGCCGTTTCCGCCCTTACAGCGCCCACGAGTTCGACGTTCTTGTCATTTACGTAGTGAGGGCTGCAAATTGAATTGGACAGTTTGCGATTCCCATGGTGGAGCTAGCACGCCGCGGGCATGTCACAGACACTATATCATTATCCGACCTCAGACCGTGCAGATCGTTGTGCGTATACCCCCCCCCTTTTCTAGACCGACACGTCAGCATGCGGTTGTTTCGAAGGCTTGGCAAGCCAGGTATTGTTTCAAATGCCATCTGAGCGGGGCATGGAACAATCAAAGAGCCTGCGCCAAGTGTTTGGAAGTTCTTCCCCCAGCCAGGTCTCGCAGTGTCCACCGAATACTTAATTTTCGGCTGTGCCCAGGACAACATGAGTTCGTTCCTCATCGCACTAGTTTTTGTCGTCATCGTCATCGTCGTCATCGTCGTCTTCACATAAACATAATCACCATCATCGTGTCCATCCTCATGATCCTCCTCCTCCTCCTGCTCCTCCTCATCATCAGCATCAGCATCATCATCATCATGATCACCATTGTCATCATCATCATTAGCATCGTCATCGTCATCATCACCATCATCAGCAGCATCATCATCAGCATCATCCCCTCCTCGTCCTCCTTCTCCTCCTCCTCCTTCTCCTCCTCCTTCTCTCCTCCGTGCCTCGCTCATCCCTCCCCCTCCTCCTCCTCCTCCTCCTCCTCCTCCTCCTCCTCGTGCTCCTCCTGCTCCTCCCTCCCCTGCCCCTCCCCCCTCTCCCTTCCCCTCCCCCGCTCCGCCCCCGCGAGCCGCGCCAGCAGCGAGCGCCCCCCCCCCCCCCCCACCCCCGAGAGCAGACGCTGCTCCTGTGGGCCCCCCGAGGACCCGCGCGGCGGCCCGACCCCTGCCGCCGAGGACGAAGGACGCCGCGGCCGCCGCCGCAGGGGCCGGCGCCCCTGCCCCCCGTGCCGCCTCTCCGGCCGCCCTTCTGCGCGGCCCTCTCCCGGCGGCCCATCCCGCGGACCTTCGGGCGGCTTCTCGGTGGTCGTCGTCGTCGTCGTCGTCCTCCTCCTCCTCTTTCTCCTCTTCTTCCGCCTCCTCTTCCTCCTCCTCGCCTTCATCCTCCATGCCTCTTTTCCTTAGGAGTAACTCCTCCGTGTCGCACCCCGAGGCCGGTTTTTTGGTTGGGGCGGGCCGGGCGTTTCGCCTGAGTCTCCCTCACCATTCAAGACCCTGAACATTTCAAATTGGCAACAGTTTCGCAGGTGGGGCGCGGGTCGTTTTCGAAATGTGGCTCTCGCTTCAGCGCCTTGCACATGTGTTGTAAACAATTGCAAGAGCTTCACGGATGGAGGGCGTGTCGTTTTCAAAATGTGGTTCTCGCCCTAGCGCCGCGCGCAGTCTTTTGCAAAAATGCCAGAGTTTCACGGGTGTCCATGATCAACGTACCAGAAATGGTGTGTTGAAAGGATGCAGGATTTTGAGTGGCAGGAATGGCGTTCTGGCACGGTTCAGGATCGCCAAGACGCAGCAGGCAGGTTGATCCGTGACGTTGGAAGCTTGAGAACAATGTTTTGGCATGCTTCAGGGTATTCGCACGGTTGTCTTCCTACGAGGCAGCTTCCTCAGTGGAAATGAACAGGTGTATAGGGCCTATGAAAGGAGAGCTCGGAGGAAGGGTTTATTCCAACATCGTTGATGACTCTTTGGTTTGCACTGGTCCTCCTCATCATCCTCCTTATTCTCTTCCTCTTCCTCCTCCTCATCCTCCTCCTCCTGCGCTTCCCCCTACTCACCCCTCCTTCTGATGATTGCATGCCTCCCCAGGAGCAAACGACGAAGGATGGCGGTGCCGCTATCGGTGCATCGCTAAAGACTACAGACGGAGGGGGGAGAAGAAATAGTGGGAGGAGGAGGGAGGTAGGAGGAGCAGGAAGAGAAAGATGACGAAGATGATGTAGTTGCTGCTTACTTTGCCGGTTTGGGAGGTCCTCGTGGTCACGGCTGGATGTGCCGCGATATGTTGGTCGGAGCGTGTTCCACGACGGGTTTGGGGGCAGTTGTAGATCGGGGTGGCGGCACACGTCCCTCCATTGTTTCATTATCACAATCCTCATTTTCATCATTGAAAGTAATGTTCGCGATTGCGCCCTGCTCCCCGCGCAAGTAAACGCCCGCTTCTGCACGTGGTATGCCAGGCTGGCGGTCCACGTAAGCCATGGCATAAGGTCGCTAATGTATGTCTTCTCGCGAAAGACCCGATTGTGTTCGTCGCTCGCATGGCCACGCCATGAGGTTGGCGTGGATTTTGGCGTCGAACCTGTGGTTTCCTCCGTCGGTGGCACTGCCTTTACAAGGCTGAGTACCATCGGGGCGTCGCGAAAGACCTCACGACGAAGAGGAAGCTCACGAAGGCCTGCGAACTACTCGCGATGGGGTCGATTTTTGTGGGCTATTCTGTTTGGGGGACGTCCTCATCGTCACGGCTGGATTCGCTTCGGAATTTTGGCCAAAGGCTCTCTGGGACACGGCCACGAGCTCACTGTGAGGTGGGCAAATAAATGTGGGTGGCATCTGGGCGTCGTGAATGATATCGCGACGGGCATTGCCAGTTTGGGGTTTCTGGGGCTATTGAAGGACCGCCCTGGCCTCGAAACATCCCCCCACTAAGATGGGCTCGAGAGTTCCACCTGTGACATGTTCACCATGCGGCCCACTTGCTTCACGAAGTGGAGCGGCTTACATGAGTCAAAAGATTACACTGGCTGGGCTCTCTCGGATTGGGGTCGATCGGACCGTATTCCTGATGTTGACCGCATCCATCTCCCTGATGCTTCTGCATCGGCTCGGTTCGTGATTGGGCTTGTGGTCCTCGCGTGGAATTCTGGGTGCTGATTGCCAAGCTGGCGCCATCATCAGGGCTTGGGATCGCCGACCGCATTCAGCTCTCTGTTGGACGCGAGGTCAGCCTCTGCCTAGCAGCCGTGCCTGATGCTCGCCGCGGCAGACTGGCGGTCAACACGTGGCCGTTTGGGCTCAAGCAGGCGCCGCAGCCAGCGTGCGAGAGCGGCACGCGCGCGCGCAGCTGGCGGGCGGGCGATGCAGCAGCTGCGGCAAGTCGTCGAAACCCGAGGCCGCAAGGCCGTGGAGCGCTGGCAGCACCTGGAGCGCCTGGGACAGTGGCGGCACCAGGCCGTGGTGTCAGATACGGAGGCGTCCTCGCAGGGGTGGCGATGGGTGTGGTCCAAGGTTGAGGAGCCGTTGTGCGAGTCTCAGGCACCAGCCGCACGCCCTCAGTCGGCGGATGCGCACCCTGAGTCAGAAGCGGCCCGCCTGCAGCCAGCAGCAGCGCGTGCACAGATGGCGGGGACAAACCTGCAGCCGGCGGTGGCGGTCCCGCGGCTAGAGGCGTCGGAGCCACAAGCGGCCACGGTGCGGTTGCATCCCGCGGCCGCGTGTGCATACCCTGCAGCGGCGCACGTATTGCCGACGCCGGCACGCTTGCAGCGGGCGGTGGCGCGCGAGGCTGAGCCGCCGCCGCGCAGCCCGAGGCGCAGCTTAAAGCGGCGCTTGCGCGGCAAGAGCCCTGACCCCACGCGGCGCAGCGTCGAAGCATCGTCGAGCTGCGCTGCCACCGCGAGGCTGCCGAGGGTGGACGCCGTCGACCCGCTGCTCACGCCGCTGGGCAAGGTCCGCGGGACGCCGTCGGGAAGCCCCGAGCCGTGGTTCGTGTCCCCTGTGGAGGCCGACGACGCAGAGCTTACGGAGATCATGGGCAGTATGTCGTCTACTGGCAGGAACCAGGCACGACACAGGCCCTGCTCGACAAGCCCCAGCGGGCCACCTCCGCAGAGGAGGCGTTTCTCCTACGGCAGCCCGCCAGCGCGGGCGCCTGCACCGCGGCCATCAGGCTCTGGGCTTGCTGCAGTGGTGGCCGCAGTGGCAGGCGTGGGCCCGCGGCGGCGGCTGCGCAGCAAGAGCCCTGGGCGGCTGCCGGTCGAGCCGGTCAGCGCCGCCACGCCGTGCAGGCGCCGGCTGCGCGAGAAGAGCGTCGACCCAGAGCGCCAGCCTGTGCGCAGGAGCCTGTCCATGCAGCGGGTGTCGGACGTGGTCGACGGTGAAGGCAGCCCTGCGTCGCTTGCGCTGTCGCTGCTGAGCACGCCAGAGTGGCGCGAGCTATGCCGGCAGAGGGGCCTCCTGGTCCTCGGCAGCAGGCAGGAGCTCGCCGAGCGGCTTATGGCGGCCGGCGGCTCCCGCCGGCACTTGGCCGCGCGCTCTTCACTAAGTGCGAGCCAGCCCGATGGCGCCGACTCCGGAAACTTCGGGGCCGCGGAGGGCACCACCGAGGCCCGGCGAGCGAGGCGCAGCAGCGCGAGGTCGCGGAGCCGGCCCCCGGACCGCAGAGGCAGCAGCGCCCGCCGCAGCTCGCGCTCGGCGCCCGCAGCTGCCCCTGCCGACGACGACAGCTCCCACGGCGGCGGTCCCGCGGCCCGCGCGCCGGCGGCCGCGCTCCACGCAGCACCCAGCGCCGCGCCGGGCACGGCGGGCTCGGCGCCGGCAGCGGCCCCCGCTGACGGCAGCAGCTCCCGCGGGGGCGGGCCCACAGCTTGCGCGCCGGCGGCCGTGCTCCACGCAGCGCCCGACGCTGTGCCGAGCACGGCGGAGCAGCCGCCCGCGGGCCTGCAGCGCCCGGAGGCGCAGGCCTGCCGCGCCAGCGGTGCCGCGGCGCCCGTCGCGGTGGACCACCTGCGAGCGCTGATCCGCGGCCGCCAGCCGCCCGAGCGCTGCGGCGCGGGGGCGGCCTTGATGCCCGCGCCGGCGCCCGCGGCCGCGCCCGCGGGCGGAGCGGAGCGGGCCGCCGCCGCTGGCGCGGCGGAGGGCGACGACTTCGTGGAGATCCTCGGCTTCAAGATCAGGCCGCTGCGCGGCGATCTCGGGTCAGGGGCCCGCAGCGGCGCCGCCGCGAGGCACACGGTCGGGGACGAGCAGGCGGCAGGCCTCACCTCCAGGGGCGTCGGCGTGCCTGCCGAGCCCATCGAGGTCGATCTGGAGGCGCTCCCCGAGGTCGCGCAGGCGGTGGCGGCGCCCGAGTGCAGCCACGATGGCGCGCGGCTCTGCGGCTGATGACGCCGTCGGCACGACGTGCTTCCCCCCGCCCTCCAGGTTGATCGTCTCTCTCCCCACTCCTCTCTCCCCGTCCTTGCACGCCAGCATCGGTGCACGCGCTCGCTCTTCAAGGCTGGGGGCGTGCCGGTCGTGTTGCACCTGACCCCACGAATTTATCATCTGGAAGCCCGCCACAGAAAAAGATTGACCGACCAGAGCCCTACTCCGCACGTGTCTGACACTGGGGAGGGAGAGGGACAAGGAGCACAATTCGGGTTCGTTCTTCCTGCGGGGTCGTACGAGTAGTTCCCACCACCCCCTCACACCCAGGCCGTGCACGCATGATGGTAGACCCACGGACGCCGTTGCTTCTCCAGCGGGCGACCGCCGCATGATGAGAGGACGAGGAACGGGAGGGCAAGTTGCAGAATCAGCTATGCGTGCTGGGCCTACTCCATCCTCTGGTCATGCCTCCTTAACCTCCTCCACCTCCTCCTCCTCCCCTCCTCCTCCTCCTCCTCCTCCTCCTCCTCCTCCTCCTCCTCCTCCTCCTCCTCCTCCTCCTCCTCCCCCTCCTCCTGCTCCTGCTCCTGCTCGTGTTCCTCCTCCTCCTTATCCTCCTCCTCCTTCTCCTCGTCCTCCTCCTCCTTCTGTTGCTCCTCCTCCGTCTCCTCCTCCTCCTTCAGTCTTTCCCCCGCCTTCTACGCATCCTCCCCCTCGTCCCTTCTTCTCTCTTCTCCCTTGACCTCCTCTCCCTCCTCCCTTCTCCCTCCTCCCTTCTTTCTCTTTCCTCCCCCTTCTACGCATCCTCTCCGTCCTCCCTTGACATTCCTCCTCTCTTCTCCCTCCCCCTTCGTCGCTCCTTGTTTAACTCTCTCCCCATCCTCTTCCTGTTCCATCACCATCACTACGACCGACCTTTCTCCTAATCTTTCGCTCTCCTACTTCCTCCCCCTCTATCATCATCCCCTGTGTTCCCGCTTCCCTCTCCCGCCCGCTCCCTCAGACTCCTCCCGCCCTCCCTCCACCCGCCCCTCCCCCCCCTCGTCCTGCCTCCTCCTCCTCCTCATCCTTCCTCCCTCCTTCCTCGTCCTCCTCTTCCTCCTCTTCCTCCTCTTCCTCCTCCTCCTCTTCCTCCTCGTCTTCCTTCTCCTCCTCCTCCTCCTCCTCTTCCTCTTCCTCCTCTTCTCCTCCTCTTCCTCCTCCTCCTCTTCCTCCTCATCCTTCCTCCCTCCTTCCTCCAATTCCTCCTCGCCATCATTTTCATGTCCTTGATCCAATCCTCCCTTATCGCGTCCATCGTCCATCCCCGGTCCTGCTGCTACTTCTCCATCCTCCATCCTCAACGTCATCATGATGTTCAGCAGCAGCATGATAGTCACCATGAACCCTCATCCTCCTTATCCGCTCTCTCCATTCCCTCCATCAGCTCCACCAGCTCATCATCTCTCCTTATCATTCGCATCATCCTCGTCGTCCTCTTTATCATGACTATCGAATGTCGAATGTGCAATGCAACGGGGCTCACTGTGCGTGTTCCACTACTAGCACCCGGTCGTTATCCGCCTTCCATCATCTCAGCCCTCGCTCGCTCATCCCTCCTCTCTCCCTTCTTCCGCTTCATCACCGCACATCATACTGCGTCATCATTGTGTGTGTATACTCACGTCGTCATCTCACGCTTCTAGTCATGATTCACCCCTGGTCTCTCTTCCACGATCATCATCCAGTCGCCCTCGCCCATCCGTATCATCGTCGTTCCGCCTCCTGCCCTCACACATCCTCATCATTATGTTTTCTCAGTGTTGTCCCGTCTTCATCAGGATATGTCACACTCTTCCACCTTACACCTCCCTCCATCAATCCGTCCTCTCCCCTCCCTTATCCTTTCTCATGTCACCATCCTGCTCACCATTTGCATCATCCTCAGCCTTCCCATCCTCCTCCCTCCCAATTCCTCCCTCGCTCGGGTGGTGGCGAGAGTATCAACCGGTACGCTCACGGCTGATGGCGGGAAGTACGGGGGGATGCGATGTCTGAAGCTTGCCATTGTTTCAGTTGTGGACTCTTTAGCACGCCTCAGCCCGGCAGTATGCCTTAAGTTGTACGTTGATGATGTAAGCTTCCAGGCCAGAGGTACCGAAGAAGAAGTGTCGCCAGTGCTGCATGGAGCCATCATTCAGTACACAGAATTCTGCACGCTTCGCGTATCCCCACCAGCCCATCTCAAAACAGCAAGTCTTGCGAAGCATGCCGACAGTCGTGTTATTCAGGCGTGTTTCCGCCTGCCCCCGCATATCTCCCCTGTTCCTCCTTCCTCCCGCCTCCATGTACATCCTCCTTGTGGTGGGAGCGGGAGAAGGACGAGGCGGAGGAGGAGGGAGAGAAAGCGGTGGGAGGCAAGAGGGATTTAGCGGAGACGACGACCACAGCGATGATCCTAACAACGACGACGCACCCGACGACGACGACGATATCGACCGCGACGACGACGACGACCACAACCGCGACGACGACGACGACGACGACGTCGACGACGACGACGACGACGAAGGCGGCGGCGACGACGACGACGACGACGACGACGACGACTGGTGGGAGTCGTTGGGGCCCCTCGTGGGGTGAGTCGTTCGGCCCCATCGTCCTTGTGTGAGTCCTTCGGGCCCCTCTTCCTGGTGTGAGTCGTTCGGGCTCCTCGTGGTGTGAGTCGTTCGGGCCCCTGGTCCTGGTGCGAGCCGTTCGGGCTCCTCGTGGTTTGAGTCGTTCGGGCCTCTCGTCCTGGTGTGAGTCGTTCGGGCCCTTCTTCCTGGTGTGAGTCGTTCGGGCTCTTCGTGGTGTGAGTCGTTCGGGCTCTTCGTCCTGGTGTGAGTCGTTCGGGCTTCTCGTGGTGTGAGTTGTTCGGGCCCCTCGTCCTGGTGTGAGTCGTTCGGGCCCCTCCTCCTGGTGTGACTCGTTCGGGCTCCTCGTGGTGTGAGTCGTTCGGGGCCCTCGTCCTGGTGTGAGTCGTTCGGGCTCCTCGTGGTGTGAGTCGTTCGGGCGCCTCGTCCTGGTGTGAGTCGTTCGGGCCCCTCCTCCTGGTGTGAGTCGTTCGGGCTCTTCGTGGTGTGAGTCGTTCGGGCCCCTCGTCCTGGTGTGAGTCGTTCGGGCTCCTCGTGGTGTGAGGCGTTCGGGCACCTCGTCCTGGTGCGAGTCGTTCGGTCCCCTCGTAGTAGAGTAGTAGTAGTAGTAGTAGTAGTAGTAGTAGTAGCAGCAGTAGTAGTAGTAGTAGTAGTAGTAGTAGTAGTAGTAGTAGTAGTAGTAGTAGTAGTGGGTAGTAGTAGTAGTAGTAGTAGTAGTAGTAGTAGCAGCAGCAGCAGCAGCAGCAGTAGTAGTAGTAGTAGTAGTAGTAGTAGTAGTAGTAGTAGTAGTAGTAGTAGTAGTCGTATCCAAGGCAGTTTGGAGGCCTCTTGGAGATCGTAGAGGGGCCTCTTGGGCTCTCTTTGGAGCCTCTTGGGAGCGTCCGGGGGCCCTCTTGGGCGCCTCTTGGAGCGTCTTGGGGGCCTGTTGGGGCCATCTTTGGGGCGATCGATCACAGATGGGGCGAGCATTTTTGTCAGTACCCCTGTCGGGGCCACGATCCTCGTGAGGGGTGTCGAATTTTAGCCCTCCCAGGGATAGAAAAAGGACCCTCTGACCACCCGCGAAACCCCATCTCCAGGTCCAGGGGGAGGGGGTAGGGGGAGGGGTAAACCCCTCCCCGAAGGGGAAGAAGGGGGGTTGAGAACAGAGAGAGCTCGCTAAACCACTCACGCCCAAAGGGCTGGTGGGATGAAGTCGGGCCTTTCCCCCATACAAGGAGATTTTCGGCGAAAGATTGAAAAATACTCAAACAATACCCCAGCATTGCCAAAACATACTCAATAGTCCCCCGACTATTTTTGGAATTTGTTTTGACCATTATTGGGGTATGTTTTATTTTTCGTCGAAAATCCCCCCGTAAGGGGACAGGCCCGACTTAAACATAGAAGAAGTGGAAGCCCACGGGATCCATGCCTCCTGGGCGAGGCCTGGGGGTCCTCCTGGGAAAGGTTGTATCCTGGCCGACAAAGGGTCCCTAAGGATTCGAATCTGAAGATGGGCCCGACAGGCAGGGCTTTGGCTTAGAGGCCAAGGGACACGACTCACAGCTAGAAGTCGGCTCCGATTGAGGCGGGCATGTCCACACCCGAGAGAGGACTTCAGGGCGGTTTGCCAGCTGTGGCGAAAGGAAGACCAAGCTCATCAGTCTAGCCACGCAAGGGGCCTTGACTTTTCAAAGTTGCTCGCATGGGGTTGATTCCGTCGGTCATGTACGGAGGCGCGTGCCTGGGTACGGACACGTCGCGTCTCGGGAAGGCCCGCACCTTGATGGCCAGCGCCCTTGGAGGGAACTCGACAGGGAAGGACCGAGCGCTCAGGCTTTTGACTCACTGCTGTAGTCGTTAGTAGATGCATGCGCTAGGCCTTAGCGGGCTGGGGCCATGAGGGCCGCCGCTCGGACCTAATGGAGACAGGCTGGAAGCGTGCCTCAGCCTTAGTCGCAGCAGCAAAGCAGGGACACAGTCTGTGGCCCTCGAGCATGGGGCCAGCTTCTGCGGTGTCGGCCACTCTCAGGCGCATGGCTCGGAGTTGGCCCGCCACCCACGCGCTCTTGGATCCCCTGGGGCAGTCCTGGAACCTCAGGCGCACTGCTCCAAGATGCCTCCAGAAGCCCTGTGTTGCTAGGCTGGGGCTTCGGGAGCTCACCTCCTGGGCGGCCTCCAGGGGCCTCGGGATCCCCAGGCCCTTTCTGGAGCCGACCCGCGCATTGCTGAAACGAATGGGTAACCGATCGCTGCGGAGGCGATCGGCCATCCTGGCTTACGTGGGCCGCGATTTTTTATGGACCCCGGAGAAGGTTCGGAAAGCTGGCTTCGGGGACGACAGGTTCTGTCAAGCGTGCCACGCAGACAGCCGATGTCAGCACCATCGCTGTTGCCGCTGCCGGATCCGAACCGATGCGATAGCGGAGGTAGCAGAAGCATAAGGCCTCCAAAGGATCGTGCATCGTGCTGAAAACTCCTCCTCGGACTCCCTCCTCTGTTCCCGTGGCATCCACGAGCACCACTTGGGGGACCCGTTGTTGGATTGGACGCCCGCCCAGGAGGAGGTAGACCCCGACTTTGCCCCCCCTCCCCCTCTGGTGTATGGACGGGCCTTTGCCGACGGCTCGGCGAAGAGCCCGCCTGGGCTCAAGAGGTTTGGCTGGGGCTCTACGTGTTCCTGGACCAGGAGGGGGCGGCCGTCAAGACCATGAGAGTGTCACTCCCTCCGAGGGTTGAGGTGTCTGGCGTCTGTCAGGAGGAGAAAAATCACACAGACACAATTAATCGTCGATTCCCCTAGCAAGCATTGGAAAATATGGGCAGTGGGGAGAAAGACGAAAACCCAGAAAATATAAGAAAATATGGTGGATATTTTTATTTGTGTGTATTTGTGTGTGTGTGTGTGTGTGTCCTTGGGCCCCTTCAGTCTGTGCTTCTGGCTGAGCTGCACGGTCTCCAGGAAGTCCTCGAGAGTGCTTGCCCGCCGCTCATGGTAGGTGTAGACAGTGGCACTGTGATCCAGGGGCCTCTGCAGTTTTGCCCTGCAGTGGGGCTTCCGCGAACCCCAATGCCGCGTATCGCCGCTCGTTTATGCGCCAGCGCAAGCATCCGTACAACGTCGAGTTCTCCTCAGGAGAGGCGCGTTGCTCCCTTGCACAGGTGGAGCTCGACGACTTCTGGGGGAGGGTGATTGAATGAACTGCGGGGTCTGCGTGGGCACCTTCATAGTGTGCCCGCGACCCCACCGCTGCATCGACGGCTATGCGAGGCAAGAGCTGCCAGTGCAGCTCCAGCAGCAAAGTCCCCCTCTCCCCCCTACCATCATTACCCTCCCTGTTTCCTCCCCCCTCCTCCTCCTCCTCCTCTCCTCCTCCTCCTCCTCCTCCTCCTCCTCCTCCTCCTCCTCCTCCTCCTCCTCCTCCTCCTCCCTCCTCCTCCCTCCTCCCTCCCTCCTCCCTCCCTCCTCCCTCCCTCCTCCCTCCCTCCTCCCTCCTCTTCACCCCTCCCTCCCGCAGGACGGGGCTCCTACGTGGACGCCATCCTGGGCAGCGACGATTCCCGCCTTCTGCCCCTGGGCGATGGACGTCACGTAGAGGCCGGCATTGCCCGCGGCCCCCTTGCCGCCAGTTTCTCCATTTCCTTCGGGCCATTCCCTTCCGCCTCGTGTCACTCGTCCTCCTCCTCCTCCTCCTCCCCCTCTTGGCCCCCGTCTTCTGCCTAGCCTGGTACATGCCTACTTGTGGGTGGGATGGTGGGATGGTTCCCCCCACAGTGGTGCACAAATCCTTCTACGATGGCCGCATCCCACGTTCCTCCTCCTGACCTTCTTTGGCCTCTGTTGTGGCAGTGTAACTTCTCCTCCTCCTCCTACTCCTCCTCCTCCTCCTCCTGCTCCTGCCGCTCGGAGTTCCTGGAGCTCCTGCTGCGGGAGGCCGATGCCGATGTGGAGGCGGTGGAGGCGGGGCCCAGCCACTGGGTCCTTTTCGTGATGCTGTGCGGGATACTGCTGCAGGGCGACCCGCTCTCGGGATCGATGCTCGTGATCGGGGTGCAACCGTTCGTGGAGGCGCACGGGCAGCAGCTGGAGGCCCGGACCCACGGCCTGACCCGCTGGTGCGCCGACGACGCCCAAGCGCTCGTCTTCGGCAGGGGACGTTGCACGCTGGCGCGGATCTTCCGCCTCGCGGAGCGCCGAGCCGGGCTCCAGCTCCAGCCCAAAAGATGCGTGGCCGGCTCGGGGACGCGGGCTGCCACGTTGACACCGTCTGCCCGAGGTGCGGAAGCGCCGAGGCGACGCTCATGCATCGCGCCTGGCTCTGCCCGTGCAACGAGGCTCACGAGGACTGCGCGGACTCTGACCCCCTGAAGCCATCCGTGTTCGCCGGCGCGGATTCCCGGCCTGCCTGCTGGGCCCCGAGGAGTCGCCTCTCAAGAGCCGGCGCACGAGCCCTGCCGGTGCCACTCGGGGAGGGGACGCCGGGCGGAGCTGTGCGGATCGGGAGCGGGAGGAGCGCAGAGACCAGCATGGCCCGATGGTCCTTTTCGGAGACGGCTCGGGAGGCCAGCGCAGCTCCCGCCCCCGACGCCGTCGCGCGGGGGCTGCAGTCAGTGCCCTCCGGCGCCGCCAGGGGCAGAGGGGAGCTTTGGGGCGGCGCGGCCACGGGTCCGAAGGGCCTCTTTCAGACGGTCCCGCGCGCTGATCTCACGGCGTTCGGCCTCGCCCATGAGCTCTCGGTCGGGCGCGTGTTTGTTCGTCCACCTCCCACGACGGACGGAGGACTGGCCGACAGCGCCGCCACCGGTCGGGAGCGAATCCTGGCCTCTGGAAGAGCATACGGTAGGTTTGCGTCGTGTCGACCAGCGGCGACCCCAGCGCGGACGTTCAAGGTTGAACGCCGCCGGCGACCCAGAATCGATCGATGTTGAACGATCGGACGTTGCGGCAGCGGCCGATCGTTCAAGGTTGAACGATCCCCGCGGTGTCAACAACCAGCGCCGAAGTCGGCACGACACGAACCTGCCGTACACAGTGCTGCAGCATAGCACACCGAGCAGGTTGGGGTCCTGCAGGTACCCTCACACAGCGCGGAAGAGGCAGGCATCGGTAGTGACCCACGCAGGCTGTTCCTCACCATCGGCAATGCCTGCACCGATGCGGGCAGGAGTTGCAGCCCACGACGCCTGGGATCAGGCGCGTGTGGGGCTTGCGCCGCCCACCGACCTTCACGACGGCAAGCGCGCCCGAATCAGGCGCAGGGCACGTAAAGCCTGGGTAAACACCACCACCGCGGACCCGCGGGTCTGCGGGAGGCCCTCGTCGGCCAAGCCTAAGGGGCCCAACAGGCTCCAGCGGGCCCTCGGGACCAGTCAGAACAACTACGAGCTTTGCGGCAGCAAGCCCAGGTACACCAGATGCGAAGGGGTGGTAGACAAGGCCACCAGTCTTGCAGCCGCTCTCACACCCTGCGCCCCCATCGAGCTAGCGCCAGCTGACAGCGAGATCGTCGCTGCTGTTCTCGATACTATTTTCGCGTGCGGTAGGGAGCTCCGCGACCCCCACCGCACTATGATGTGTCCAAGTATGAGCTGTACGTTTGCCGCTGCTGCGGGAAGACGGCCACGCAGGACCCGCGCCATCTCGCTGCCCAATGTGCGGGCATCACACGCAAGGGCAAGGAGAACCACGCTGAGATTGATCGAGGCGATTCCCCGAGAGCCACGGACATCACCATTCATATGCGCGATGCTGACGTCGTTGCGCTCCCTCTTGAAGCGAACAGTGGCGGGGTGGGTGGGATGGGCGGCCTTTTCTCAGGAGGGGGAAACAACACACAGACACAATTAATCCTCGATTCCCCAGAGAATATGGGTAAATATAGGAAGGTGGAGGGGAAGACAAAAGCCCAGAAAATATAGCAAAATAGAGGGAATAGTTTGATTTGTGTGTGTGTTTATGTGTGTGTGTCCTTTGGGCCCCTTCATTTTCACCTGCCGACGAATAGTTGTCCTCCTTCGGCGACGCGCGCACCGCAGACGGTGGCAGCCGGGATGCCCCTTCCGGCAGGTGGCCCAGCCCCCATCTTGCAGCCAGAGCGCCTGCGCGGGCAGTCCTCCGGAGCCAGCAGCAGCAGCTCAGCACGAACGGCATGGGTACGGAAAAGAATCTTGGCATCGCTCGGACGTGTGCATGTTTCCTTCGGCGAGGACCATCGAGGAGCATCCTTGATCATTTGGCGAAAAACCACGCATGAAACCAAACAAAATAAACACGGCATGGACGGCCGAACGATGGCGAGGAATGGGTAAGGAAAGAATGGGTACGATGCCCAACAGCAGTTCTTGTTCGTTTTGAACAGGACTCGCTGTCCGCGCCGCCGCGGCCTGTGTCCGTTCGAGACAAAAGGCCGTTTGCCCAACAGCGGCCGCTGATGGTTTGGGACAACATTTGTTGTTGGGCATTGTACCCATTCTTTCCGTACCCATTTCGGGCGTCCAAAGCAGCAGGCTCTCGAGGAGGTATGCTTGGCCGTGGTCGCCGACGCCGTACGCCCTCGGGAGGACTCGATCGAGCGACCTCCTGCGTCCCCGCAAAGGGCCCCGCAGCACCGTCTCGGACGACAGGGACACAGGTGTTGCGCATAGCTCGCCTGCATCGCAGGGGGTTGCTGAGGTTCGCTCGCAGGTTCTGATCCTCGCACCCTGATGTGCCTCCTGATACTTCCCATCTCAACTCTTCCTCCTCCCCCTCCCCCTCCCCTGGCCCGCTCTCTCCAGAACGCGTTCCTCTTAAAAGGTTCCTTGCTACCTGTCTACCACGCTTAGTATCCTCAGCCTCGTTACCGGCAATTCTGGAGAGTGCCAGCCCATCCCCATCTTTCCTGCGCCCATTGGTCGTCATCATTTCTGGACCCGCCCGTTAAGCCAACCCTCCTCCTCGCCTCAATCTTCCGTAGCGTCGGCGGGCTGGGCGGGGTCCTTGAATCGAAGGCCACGGGCGAAAATCCTCCTTTCGGGTGAGGGCTCTCACCCTCACGCCTTCCACTTCCCCCGCGCATTCCCTCAGGCAAGGGAGCCCCGTGGCGCCCCTATGGGAGCGGGGGTGGCCCTCAGGTGAGGGCCCCCAGGAGGCTTGCGAGGGCCTTCTGGTGAGGGACCTCAATTTCGTGCCTTCCTCCCTCCCCCGAGTATCCTCCCTCAGGCGAGGGAGGGCTTCAGGTGGGTGCGTGGGCCCCCAGGTGCGGGTCCCTGGGAGGCCGGTGCAGCAGGCCAGGCCGGCGCGTGTGCGCCACAAAGAGGGGCCACCGAAGATATGCAACTACGGCGGGGGCGTTGGTCAAGGCAAGCGCCCAGGAGGCTGCAGACCCAGGAGGATTCCTTATCTGGTGAGGGCGGCGGTGATATCCATGGCCAAGCCTCGATTGGAGTTCCACTGGCCTCCAGACCGTGGATTCCTGATCTAAGGGCTCCTTATCCATTGCCCCCACCGTATACTTGTTTACTACACCCCCATCGCACACTGATAACACCAGAGTGTGTCAATCATGCATGGGATGCTATACGAGGCGCTGCTAGTGCTTCACCAGGATTGGGGCGCGTGATCCGCGCCCACCTCTGATTGATGAAGCCTCTGCAGTGCCCGCTGTGCACCACCGTCCAGCTGCATCACTCCAGCATACCCCCAAGTTTCCCCTGAACACCTGCTTGCTTCCCACCACACCACGCGTCCTCCTCCTCCTCCTCCTTCTCCTCCTCCTCCTCCTCCTCCTCCTCCTCCTCCTCCGCACTCCGCTTGTATCCTCCTCCTCCTCTTCCTCCTCCTCCTCCTCCTCCTCCTCCTCCTCCTCCTCCTCCTCTTCCTCTGTTAAGCCCCCCCTCCTGTTGCCAACCCCCGCTCTCCCCAGGTGAAGCGCGCGAAGGACGCGCAGGAAATGAAGGACGCGACGCAGGCCCGTCGCGGAGCCCTCCTTCCTCACGTAGAGACGGAAGAAGAGGAGGACAAGGAGTTGGAGGAGAAGAAGTCGGAGGATGAAGAGAAAGAGGACGAGGAGGAGGAGGATACAAGCGGGGTGTTGAGGAGGAGGAGGAGGAGGAGGAGGAGGAGGAGGAGTGCGACGACGAGAGGGACCAGGGGGATAAGGAGCCTAGCCGAGAAGAAGGACGAATGAGGAGGGAGGAGGTTGTCAGGGTTCTAGAAGGTCCTCGGAGAGTCTTGGGAATTCTTGGGCGCCTGGGCAGGCCTTGGGAGGGGAAGGGGGAAGTGGAGAAGGAGGAATATGAGGAGCAGCAACAAGGAAAACACATAGGGGGAGGAGGAGGAGGAGGAGGAGGAGGAGGAGGAGGAGGAGGAGGAGGAGCATTGATAATAAGGAAAGTGCACGCGAGGAGGAGGAGGAGGAGGAGGAGGAGGAGGTGGAGGAGGAGGAGGAGCAGGAGAAGGAGGTGAAGGAGGAGGAGGAGGAGGAGAAGGAGGAGGACGAAGAGGAGGATGTGGCGGCCAGGTCTCCAGCTGTCGCCCCCGCCGCTGCGGCGGCCCGCAGGGCTGCGCGCAGCGATCCCAGGGGGGAGCTCAAGCTGCCGCCAGTTGCCCCTCTGGCAGCGCCGGAGGGCACCCGTCCCCTTGGCATCGCTCGGACGTGTGCGTTTTTTCCTCGGCGAGGACAATCGAGGAGCATCCTTGACCAGTCGGCGAAAAAAAAACACGCGCGAAACCGAAAAAGACACAAAAAATGTTCGTCCGAGCGATGGCGAGTCCCTTGTGTGGTCGCCTGCCTTCGAAAAGCAGAGCACTCGAAGGTCTTGCGGAACCTCGGCGTCTTTCCGCGATTTGTCTCTCCATTGGGCATGTCCCCCCAGGCCTCGGAGACGGCCAGAGAAGCCGCCAAGGGAGCTCCGGCAAGGGCCCCTGAGACCATCTGAGAGCATGTCTGAGGTTGAGAAACTGCGGTCACGCTCCCAGGGCCTCGGGAAAAGTCACGCGGGCTTTCCCGAGAGCACCCGCGAGCGCACGTGACTCGGGGATCCAGACCCTTTAACGAGCATTCGCAGCACTGGGCATAGAGAACTCGAAAGGACGGAAGGCGGGCGGGAGGCGGGCGGGAGCAAGTCGGCGGTGGGCCCGCCAGAGGAAGGCCGATGGAAGCAAAAGCGAGATGTCGACATGTTTGTGATCGTTTTCTTATTCACTGTTTTGCCGATCGGCGCGGGCCCGCACCCCCTGCCCCCCCCCCACGGAGTAGATCTTGGCTGTTTTGTTGGCCCCTGCCTCGAGCAGCGGGGCCTCCCCCAGAGGACGCACTGCACGCACTGCTGCGGACGGTCGCGTTTGGCAGAGGTCCGGAGCCAGGGCCCCCCTTCCGCCCTTGTGCCGGAACTCGACCAGACGTAAGAGTGACCTTTTCGCCAGAGTGACCTTTGGTGCGGGAGCAATGGGGTCCCCTGCTCGCCGAGCGCGATGCGATAGTTCGGCGCCCTGCGCGCCCGCGTTTGGCCCCCCCGCGGCCCCCCCCAGAAGCCGCGCACCTTAAAGGTCACTCTTGCCCAGGGTCGCTCCTGCGTGTAGCCGAGAGACGCCGCACCGAACAAGACACCGTTCGCTCTGAGCTTATATGGCTTCTGGACTGGGCCACGTCGCGGCGGACGTCCCCGAAGAAGACTCGCCTCTGAGCCACAGCGCGGGCCTCGGGCGGCCCACCGGGGCGGTTTTGATTCGGGCATCCCTGGAGTGTTCTGGGCGAGGTAGTGATGTTCGAGACCATCCCGAGGCTGCATCCCCCTCGGGAGTTGGCGGAGACGTCCGAAGGCTTCCAGCTTCAAACCGCTGGGCAGGGCGTGAGGAGAGGAGGGGGAGGAGGAGGAGGAGGAGGAGGAGGAGGAGGAGGAGGAGGAGGAGGAGGAGGAGAGGAAGAGGAGGGGGAGGAGGCGGAGGAGGAGGAGGAGGAGGAGGAGGAGGAGGAGGAGGAGGAGGAGGAGGAGGAGGCGGAGGAGGAGGAGCAGCAGCCGAAAGAGGGGGATAAGGAGGATGAAAAGGAGAAGCGAGAACAAAGCGTAAGAGCAGACGAAGACGCCCGGAAATCCCCGAGAACCCCCCAGCCGACGACGTCGCAGCGGGCATCCTTCGCCGTCGCCCGGCAGATGTTGCCAGCTGCAGCCTCTGATCCGGATGTCCCCGGACGTACCCGGAGGCCCCCGGAGGTTTCCGCAGGCCCCCGGAGGCCCGACAACGGCCGCAGACCGACGGTGCGATGTGTTTGGTGCGCGGCCCCAGAAGTCCCGACGCCTTCCCCAGGAGGAGTTTTCGTCCCCCGACCTTTTGTGTTCTGGTGCCCAAGAAAGGACCCTGGAGGCCCAGTTCTAGGAAGCACGATGGCATTGCAGTTGCAACAAAAACCACTTCGGATACCTGGGTACCTCTTCCATCGAGGGCAAGGAGGAGGAGGAGGAGGAGGAGGAGGAGGAGGAGGAGGGGGAGGGGGAGGGGCAGGAGGAGGAGGAGGAGGAGGAGGAGGAGGCTCTGAAGACTCTGCAGACTACCTCGAGAAGAATCTCGCTCGCCGCTGCGAGCGCGAGCCCCGACCCCAGGGAGGAGACCAGCCCCACGCAGGTTCCGATCGGGGGAGGCCCAAGAGGGCCAGGGGGGCACCAGGCCCCCGAATACCAGCACGCCCCATGAAGAGGCCAGGAGGCCCACGACATGACCCCCAAAAGGGATCCCTCGGCACTGGACTCCCCCCTAAGGCCGCACCCAGGCCTGAACGAGATCACAATTCAGAGAGTTGCAAGCTCCACCTTGAAGTAGGACACCACCTCCAGGCTACCTATGCACTCCACACACAAGTCCAAAAAAGGCAGAAAGTCCGGGACAAAATTGTCCTCCTCACGAGCTTGAGGAAGAGCTCAGCCCCGATGCCAACGTCGAAGAAGTGGAGATCCTCGTGACCAGCCATTTCTTGAAGACGTCGATCTCGAACTGCTCGCACTTGTCTGCCAGGACCTCTAGCAGCGGGGAGGAGAGGACCTCCGAGTACGCCTCGCGCACATCGTCGAACTCCCCGAGGTTGTCTGTCATCTGCGGGTCCACCATCTCGAGACTCTCGAAGCAGCTCTCGAAGTCCCTGAAGATGTCCGTGTTGTCTGAGAGAGGCTTACCACCGACTTCGCGCTTGCTCCCACGACTCTTGCCTTCTTTTTCTTGTTCTTCTTGACCTCGCGGTCCCCGATGAAGAATTCCTCGACCACGTGGTTTCCTCCTACTTCCTGATGCGCTTCGCCATGGAGAGCGTCGCCGTCAGCGTCCTCGTGTTGAACTCCAGCCTTGTGAAGAACATCGCCAGGATAAACGCGACACGGACGAACCCCCTCTCCACCTGGATGCGCACCGTCCTCATGCTGACCTCCATCCTTGTGAAGCACGTCTCCATGAAGAGCGTCACCTTCAGCACAGTCCTCAGCACAGTCCTCCTGTAGTACCTCTGGGTGTCCCGCCCTGTGAAGCACATCGCCAGGAAGAGCGTCACCTTCAGCACCATCCTCTCGTGGCACTCCGCCTCCGTGAAGCTCCGCCTCCTGCCGAACCCCAGCCTCGAGCAGTTCGGCCAGCAGAGCCTCCGTGGCCTCGCCCGTATTCAAGGTAGGTTTGCCACCGCCACCTGGCGCGTTGCGCGACCCCAGCGGTTCGACTTGGTCCACTGCGGAGGCTTCCAGTCGCCCCACTCGTCGTCCTGGTCCTCCGTGTTGCTCTCCTTCGGCGTGGGAAGCTGCTCCGAGTCCTGGTGGACCTCCGGCTTCTCCTGGCCAGCCTCGGGAGTCTTCGGCAGCTCCTGCACTGGAACCAGTGTGACGATCTTGCCCTCCGTGAAGTCGTACTTCTGGGAGTCGGGCTTCTCCGTCTGCTGCCATTCCCCCAGCTCCGTGAGCACCCAGCCTACCCTCGCCCATGAAGCAAGCCACATTGCTCTCGCCGACGAGGTTGGCCGTGCCCGTGGCGGTCAGGTCAGAGCTCTCGACGCTGCCACCGCCGCCTTGCAGGAGGAGAACTTGACCGTGTTCACCCGCACAGGCTGCGGATTGGTCTCGACCGACTCCAGCTCCTTGACCTTGTCCGTGTAGTTCTTGCGGTTGGACGCCTTCGGCACGAAGGAGCCCGATCTCTTGTCCATCTTCCCGTAGCCCAGGCCGAGCGAGGCCAAGCTGTTGGCCGACAGCGCTCGGTGGTAGTTGTTGACCAACTCCTGCGCGGTGAAGCCGTGCCCCAGCGACCTCGCCGGTCCCTCGCGAGGGCGCGCCCTCTGGGACACCGCGTCCTCGCACGGCGAGGCTGGCATCGACACCTCGGAACGTGCCATAGTGGTCCTGGCAGATGGCGATGCTCCAGTTGGACGCGCCGACGTGCGCCTCGGCGCCGGTGATGTGGCGGCCGAGCACGTCGCCCGACTGCTGCACCTGCGCCAGCTCGTGGCCGATGCAGATGACCACCTCGCGGTGAGGCATCAGGCCGCCCTTCACGCAGCCATGGCTCGGGGCGGCTGCGCCCCCTGCACGTGAGCCGCCCCAGGGCCTCCTAGGCCGAAAGGGGCTAAGAGGAGGAGGAGGAGGAGGAGGAGGAGGAGGAGGAGGAGGATAAGGAGAAGGAGAAGGAGGATGAACAATGGAAGGAAGACGATGACGGCAAGACGAGGACGAGGGGGGGGAGGTAACAGGAGCGCTTGGGGCAATTCGTGGAGGCCATCGATCGAAAGGGTGGGATCCAAATTTGCCTTTTCGCCCTTGGGGCAATCAAAACAGCGTGAGGCCCTCTTGGGGACGTCTTGGGCCGCGATATTGGGGAGCTCTTGGGGAACGTCTCGTGGGGCCCCATAGGGCCCCTCCTGGGCCTTTCTGTAGACCACCTTGGGGCGCATCTTGGATCAGCAACAAAGCGCAACGGCAGCAGCAAAGCCGAGAACGTCAAGGCGTTAGTGATGTGAAATGGCAATGGAGGATTTGGGGCCTCTTTGGGGGGGGGGGGGGGGGCTCTGAGGGGGCTCCGAGAGCACTAGGGAACGTCCTGTGGCCCTCGTCGGGCCTCTTGGAGGAATACTGGAAGCTATATTGAACCATCTTCGGCTATCTGGAGCCGCCTTAGAGGCCATATTGGAGTATCGGAGGCCCTCTTGGAGCCATCTTGGGCGTAAAAGTGTCCCCTGCCACATCGCGACCCCCCGCCCCACCCCCCCAAAAAAGAAAAATCAGGGAGGGGAGTGGGGTTACCCATCCCCGAGGAGTGACAGATGTCGCTAAACACCATCTTACTAGCCCAAAGGGTTGGTGAGACTTTCAGAGGTCCGCGCGGATGTCTTGGAGCGGCGCGGACAGTCGAGAGTTCGCGTCTGTCCACATCCTTCTCGGGGGAACTGTACCAGGAAATCTGGATGCGCATGACGTGGCCAACCTGTGCGAGAGCTGGATGTACACGTGGCCGCCTGTCTTTCCAGCGTTCGGCCCTCCGTGGCCGGCTGCTCCGGGCCACACACACGTGCATGCAGCGCACAGTGCCCAGATGCTCCGCGTGTGGCTCCGGCCATGTGCGGGTGTGTGTGTTGCCAGTGTCTTGGTGTACCTCTGCAGTGACGCCGCTCGTGCCAGCGTGTGTTGTGTGTGTCCCTGTCGTGTTGGCAGATGCTTCCTCACCGCCGCAGACCACCCGGAAGTGCTAGGATCAAGAAGAGCCTTGGCATCGCTCGGGCGTGTGGACTGTCCTCGGCGGGGGCCACCGAGGGGTCTCCCGGGCCACCGAAGAGAGAGCACGCACGACGTCCAAAACATGCACGGAGAAGGGACGCCCGAGCGCTGGCGAGGAGTAGTCGGGGCACGGGAAGGGTGGGGCCATGGCAGGCGCGCTCGCGCCCCCATCTGACGTCCGACCCTCCCGCCCATCCTACAGTGTCTCCTACAGTCGGGCCGAGGTGTAAGATCGAGGCTGGTTCGAGGAGGGTTCCCCTCCTGTTCTGTTCTTCGTGCCTGTTGGATGCTCTTGTGCATCCGGGGGGTGGGGGGGGGCTCGAATGCTCTTCAGTTTGGGCCGGCGGAGGGTGTCATTTTCTCGAAGGATGTTTTTCTGGCCCAGGTCCGGCTTTATCCGCGGACGCGTGTCAGAACGGACCTGGAACTCCCAAAACGACCATATCATGCAGGAGGATGTCAGGGGAACGTCAGGGATTAGGGGGGGTAGGTAGGCTCAGGGGGGATGACGTATCGACGCCCAATCGCCCATCGATCGCCGACAGGGGCTCCGTAGCCCACCTCACTCGGGACCTCTCGGTCT
Source organism: Prorocentrum cordatum (assembly GCA_963575745.1). Lineage (NCBI taxonomy): Eukaryota > Dinophyceae > Prorocentrales > Prorocentraceae > Prorocentrum > Prorocentrum cordatum. The sequence continues at coordinate 35,573 of CAUYUJ010015471.1, read as the reverse complement.
CGCGATCGCCGAGCCGTCGGCGATGGCGTCGCTGAGTCCAGCTGGATGCTTCCCCACCTGCGCCGTTCCCGCCCCCCCTGTCGTTGCCCCCCTGGGGAGGGGGGGGGGCGGGTCGCTGATCGGCTGAGTCGGCGGTGGTGTCGACGCAGAACGGAAGGGAGGTTTCTGTTTTTTGTGTGGGCGAGGTGTCGGCTTTTTAGTACGTGTTCTGTTTTTTTGTCTGAGTTTCTTGTTTTTTTTTTCTTTCAGGGTCTCATTTTTCGTTTGTTGTTCTGTGGTTGTTGGGTTTTTGGTGTTGCGGTGTTTGTACTTTTGCCTTGCTTGGGGGTTTGTGTCTCGGTGTTGTTTTATTTCGGCTTTTGTTTGTTTTATGTCCTGTTTTTTTTTTTCTTTTATTTGATTTTTTGTGTGTGTGTTCTGGTGTTTTTGTTGCTGTATTGTGTCTATGTTTTTTGTTTTTTTTTTTTTGGTTTTTATGTTGTGATTGTGTTTTGTTCTGTCTTTTTTATTTTTCCTTTATAGGCTCGGGAGGGGCGAGATCAAGGGGGGAGGGAGGGAGGGAGGGAGGATAGGAGGAGGGAGGAGGCAGGAGGGGCGTTGGTCGAAATGGGCCCGACTCCGCCATGCGGTTGCTGCCACTTGGGCCTTCGGTAGGGCTTCCAGTGGGGTTACGAAGCGTGGGGGGGGCGTCGAAGTAGGCGGGGGCGGCGTGTGGGCATCGCCGCTGAGCCCTGCGGTGGAGTTCCCTGCGGGGCCACGAGGCGGGTGACGTGAGAGGAGGCCCGAGGGGGATCGGACGGGGCTAGGACGAGGATAGATCCGTTCCAGAGCGTTCCGGAACGCTCTGGGAAAGTTGCGGCGCCCGAGACATCCTCCAGAGCCGCCGGTTCTTCGGGATTCTGTGGATAAACACACTGCTGAAAAAACACACACACACCGCCAACAACAACCACGACGACGACGACGACGATGACGACAACAACACACACACAGACACAGCAACAACAACAACGGCAAAAGGAACAACAGCAACAACAACAATTACAACAACAACAACAACAACAACAATAACAACAGCAGCAACAACAACCACAACAACCACAACAACAGCACACGAACTGCAACAACCACACCAACAACAACATAATCACCAACAGCAACAAGCACACATACAAAACCAACAGCAGCACCAGCAACAACAACAGTAACCACAACAACCACAGCATCTACAGCAACCACAACAATAACCGCAACACAAACAACAACGCCACCAACACCAACCATCACAACGACCAAACCAACAGCAGCACCAGCAACAGCAACAACCACAACACCAACAACCACAACAACCACAGCAAAGCACTGTGTGCGTGTTGCTCCACAGTGTGCTACCATGTGTTCCACCGGTTTATCTTCACCCGACTTGATTATGGTCGTGGCTTCGCCCTAGGAGGAGGAGGAGGTGAGGTTATCGTTGGGGCGCGGCGCTGCGGATCCAGAATGAGGACCCAACGCCACAGGATGGGTGGGGGAAAGCCATGCCTTCCCGACGAAGGGCCCAGCCATTTGCAGGTGGTACGAGGGAGGGGGGGGGGGGGGCGCAAACTACGAGCAGCGCAGAAGATGTGACCCGCACCTTCCTGGCGGAGCGCCGTGACATGGAAGGAGTTCAAGGCAGCACGGGCAGGAGGCGGCAGACGGAGCAGGAAGTGGCTGCGGGGCTCGTGGACGCAATCAGCGATGTGCTTCTCGAGGCTTGGCATGAGAGCTTACGGCAATCACGCGCGCGGACATTGAAAAGGGAGCGAGGGCGGGATGAGCAGCCGCAAACGCGAGACGGGGGGGGTGGGCGGGGGCGGGGGGGGGGGGGCGCAACGCGGGAGTAAGGCGTAGTTTGTTGCCTCCCGTCGCCGCAAAACGTCATCGTCCTTATTCTCCTCCTCCTCCTCTTCCTCCTCCTCCTTATCCCCCTCCTCCTCCTCCTCCTCCTCCTCCTCCTCCTCCTCCTCCTCCTCCTCCTCCTTCCCTCCTCAACCTCTTCCTCATTCTCCTCATTATCCTCATCCTCCTCGACCTCCTCCTCCCCCATCATTCCGTCTCTGCCCTCCTCCTCCTCCTCCTCACCCCCTTCCTCCAGCTTGTCATGCGGGGGCGATGCACCCGAGGCCGCCGTACGACCGTTGCCATTGGTGCCTTCGGTGGAGCACTCTATGGGGCCACGAAGCATGTGAGGGGTGGGCTAGCATTGGCCTGCAGGTAATCGGCGGCCAGCGAGGGTGGGAATTGAGAAGGAGAAGGCCTTCTCAGAAGGCGGCGTGGCTTCTCCGAAGCCTTCGCGCCTTCTGAGAGGTTTGCTGCGTTTTCGGGGAAGGCGTTGACAACTTCTCAGAAGGCTGTGGGACTCCCGAGCCTTCTAAGAAGGCCTTCTCCTTCTCATTTCCCCCCTCGCTCGCCGCCAAGGTGAGTCACCAGCAGACCGAAGGATATGAGAGAAGACCACAGGAGGATGGACTGAGAAGCCAGCCCTCGTACTAGAACCCTGTACCGCAGCAACGCAACAGGACGAATAATAATAGGCAGGGGCGCTTCCCGCGGGTACAGCGCTAACCTTCCCTATCCGACGCTTCTCGACGCGTCCACGACGGCAGCCCTAGGTCCAGCACGCGACGACGAGATCCCAAGACAGGGCACCGACAGGAGTGTGCCACTTCCTCCACGCCGAGGGCTCGCGGACAGAGCACACCCCACCCCCGCGGGGACGGCCCGACAGAAGCCCAGGACCCAAGAAGCGGGACCGACGGCAAGCCAGGGCCCCGAAGGGGCCGAGGAGGACCACGCGCAGCATTTCGAGCCGAATCCAACACGGCGCGAGCAACAGGCGGTGGCCACATGAGTCCCCTTAAGGTCTTCATAGAGAGCCTCACCGACATTCCAGAAGCAGAGATAACAAACTAATAGCGAACAAAGACAATGGACAGTACAGCCAACTGGCTGCACAAGGTGGAACTCGCGACTGTGGCAGATTCTGGAAGGTGGCAGTCAGCTGCACAAAGATGTAATTGAATAGCCCAGCTGCAACTTGACCACCGTGCAGGCGGCGTCAACCCATGCCATCAACACGTTCCGCCAGCAGACAGTATCGCTGAGGTAGACGATGTTGTAGAGGCCTTGCCGCCGACACCTGCAGTCAGGGTGATGGTGTCCCACACCACCAAGGAACTACCGTGCACGATGGCATGGCCGATACCCGTGAGCCCCGCAGGGGTGAGAGCTCGCTGCCCGGAGTCGCGAAAGGCGCTCCTCAGCCACGACGTCCTGCCCCTCGATAACGGCTGCTGCCACGCCACTGCCACGGGCGTGCCGCTTTTTTCGCACGCGCTTGCATGGCCGCCTGCACTTGCCATCTGACAAGTCGACCTCCGCGGTGTCGGTGTCGCTGTCAGCTCAGCTGGCCAAGCAGGCACATCCAGAGCTTGAGGCACCACGTGTCGCGTCTCCTGGTACGGGAACTGAACCACCCAGAAGAACCACATCAGGTCTAGCAGGAGCTGGACAGTCGACAAGGCGATCGGCAAGAAGGGGCTCGCGAAGATCGCCACGACGTGCTGTGGCGCTGCATGGGGCCTCTGACGTCGCGAAAGCACATAGAAACGCAACATCTAGTAGACCAGGACCTAGCCGATGTGGCAAGCGATCCGCATAAAGAGGTGGACAGCGATGCGAGTGGAGCGAGGAAGGATGGGGGGTCAGCGGGAGGAGTGAGGCGCGAGACGCTGCGGAGTCAAAACAAGGACACAATACCACCGGATCCCTTCTGCGCGCCGCCGCCAGAGCGGTACCAGGCGGATAGTTAGTGCCTCCAAAAAATACTGACTAATCCGGCAAGCGCCCAGACGATCCGACAATTCCGATAGCACCTAAACATTTCAGCAAACGTCCAATGTCCTCAGGGAACCTCAGAGAGCCGTTGGACACATTCGGACATACTGGGAAGCCTTCTGGGATGTTTCGAAGAGCTTTGAAAGCCTCCGATGGCATCAGAGCAATTCTGCAGACATCCGAGAGCCTCAGACGTCTCCGAGAACTCTGCCTTCCCGCCGCCCCCCCGCCCCCCGCCGCCCCGAGGGAGTACCAGCACCTGGCGTCGGTGAGCACTGGCGTCTACCTCAACAACTGCAAGTACGGCATGCACGGGCCTCTGGAGGCCATGGCCGGGGACCAGAGGGATCGGACCTCCGGGTCCGACTCGGTCATTTCGCGGCGTTCGGAAGCACGACGGAGATGCTGTGGCTGTTCTCTGCTTTCTGTTGGGGCCTCCTGTGGCCATCTACAAGCAGCCCTGGGGAAGGGAGCCAGATCTCCAGGGGTCGACGATGTGAAGAAAGAACATGATGTCGGGGGTGTGGGCGTCAGGGTCCGAGAGAATGTGGTTTCCAACCCGGATGTTTTCTTAAATCTGTGTTTCCCATGCGCAGGGAGGTGGGGGCATCTTCGGGCCCCAGGAGTATCTAAGATTTGGGGCGTTCTTGAGCCATCTTGGGGTCATCCTTAAGCCTCAGGCCCATCGGAGGCGAAAAGGCGCGCAGGCCAATACGTTGATTTCCCTTCGGTTTGGGAAGGATGTTGGCCTCTTGGAGGATCTTCGGAGTGCTCCGAGAGCATATGTGAGCGCCATGGGGCATCTTCGAGCCTCTTGGAGGTATGTCGGAGGCTATCCTGAATCATGCTCGGCTAGCTTGAGCCCTCTGGCATCTTGCGCAGTCGTGGGCTCTCTAACGATCGCGCCCCCCGTCCGTCCAGGGCCAGGGGGGGAAAACCTCCCCGAATAGGTGAAGGTGGAACCTGGAAAAGGAAACGCTCTAGACCACCTGCGCCCAGAGGGCTGGTGGGATTCACATCGTCGGATGTTGCCAACAGTGTCGACCCTTGCCTCCAGTCCAGCCTGTCGTTTTCTTGATGGTCCCACGAGCCGGTGGGGCCCTTGGAGTCTGAAAACAGCAGAAAAAAGTGTGTGTGTGTGTGTATGTATGTGTGTGTGTGTGTGTTTGTGTTTGTGTTTGTGTTTGTGTTTGTGTGTGTGTTTGTGTTTCTGTTTCTGTTTCTGTTTCTGTTTCTGTTTCTGTTTCTGTTTGTGTTTGTGTTTGTGTTTGTGTTTGTGTTTGTGTTTGTGTTTGTGTTTGTGTTTGTGTTTGTGTTTGTGTTTGTGTTTGTGTTTGTTGTTTGTGTGTTGCTTGTTTGTGTTTGTGGGTGGTGGGTGTGGGTGTGGGTGTGGGTGTGGGGGGGGCGTGGGTGGGGTGTGGGTGGGTGGGTGTGGGTGGGGTTGGGGTGTCGGGGTGTGGGTGTGGGTGTGGGTGTGGGTGGGGTGTGGGTGTGGTTGGGGTGTGGGTGGGGGTGGGGGTGGGGGTGGGGGTGGGGGTGGGGGTGGGGGGGGGGTGGGTGGGGGTGGGGGTGGGGAGTGGGGGTGGGGTTGGGGGGTGGGGGTGGGGGTGGGGGTGTGGGGTGGGGTGGGGGTGGGGGGTGGGGGGGGTGGTTGTGGGGTGGGGGGGTGTGGGGGTGTGGGGCGTGTGGGTGTGGGTGTGGTGTGTGTGTGTGTTGTGTGGTGTGGGTGGTGGGTGTGGGTGTGGGTGTGGCGTGTGTGGTGGGGTGTGGGTGTGGGTCCGTGTGGGGGTGTGGGATGTGGGTCGGGCGCGGTGGGGTTGTGGGGTGTGGGTGTGGGTTGTGGGTGTGGGTTTGTTAGGGTGTGGGTGTGGGTGTGGGTGTGGGTGTGGGTGTGGGTGTGGGTGTGGGTGTGGGTGTGGGTGTGTGTGTGTGTGTGTGTGTGTGTGTCCCATCCGACGCTTGGATTTTGTCTATGCGTGGGCCCCATGGCCTTTTGACCCCGTTCCCAGGGCGGGGCAGCTTTTCATCCCGCGAGCCGTTCTCTGACGGCCCCGAGACCCAAAATCGGTTTCCAGAGGTTGGGATTCGGGACAAAGCGGTCGCCTCGATTTCGCTCGAGGCGCCAGATGTCCGGGTATGTTGTTCGATGTGTGGGAGGTCTCGGGAGCGGTCTCGGGAGCCCTAAGATCCGGGCGTTGCAATTGTTGTCCCACCTCCTTCCGGCGACGAGAGAGCCGAACAATGCATCCGAAAGAGAAAGCCTCCCCCAGACGCCCTCGCGCCTGGGGCAGAAATACGTCGGACAACTTGTTGCGGTTTGGCTTCTGGGTGCCTTCGCCACGCCCCAGGGCCGTCAAAAACGATTCGGGAAGAAAAACCGGTCCCTGGGAACACGGTCGGGGCGCTGGAGAAGGAACCCTTTTCGTTGGGGAGGGGCTCGGTGCCCCCTGATTGTTTTACAGCCTACTTCCGGTGTTCCCTCAAGGTTTTCGATGGGAAGTCGAAGCTTCACTTATGGGAAGAGGGGGGGCCTCGTTCCTTACTTGGGTTTCCTCGGGTCAACGCCCCGACGGTAGAGACCTCTGGGTCCCACGATCTGAAGTAAGCTTGAGTCGTGCCTGTCCCTCGACAGGGGAAATATTGAAATAGTTAAAAATTAGTCTGGGGATGATTTTTTGATGATTGTTTGACCATTTTGGGGTACTTTTCGGCTACTTCTTATTTTTCGTCCAAAATCCCCCTGTAGGGGAGCACGCCCGACTTAAGGTAGCACGACGTCGGGAGCCTGGGTTCGGAGGGGGGGCCGGGCCGGCCGAGACGACTCCTGGGCCTCCCCAGGGCGCTTCATCGTCGCCACAGACGGCCTCGCCCCGGAGAGACTCAGGCCGGACGAAAGAGGGGGATAGGGAAAGGGGGGGTTACGAAATTTGCTGCATGTAGCTTGTTTCGGCCCCAATGAGGGGACCATTCCTCGATACATGGCCGCCTCCGGCGCCGGGAGGCGCCAGGAAAATCAGCTACGTGAGCTGATTCTCAAACCCCTCCTTTGCTATCCCCCCCTTTCACCCAGTCCGAGAGACGGGCCAGGGTGGACCCGCGGGCTGGCCAGCTGGCGCCAGATCTCCTTTGTTTTCAACAACAGCAACAACAAAAAACTGGCGCCGCCAGATCTTCCATTCCAGCCGTGGCCTTGAGGCGTTTCCCCAACGTTCCTTGAGAGGTTTCAGGTTTCTGCCCCAGGTTTTTCCTGAGGCGTTTCCCCAACGTTCCCCGGGCGTCCCCGGACTTCGGAGGTCCCTCCTGCAGGACCCTCGCCCCCCCCCCCCAGGCTTTTACTACAGAGTTCCTGCCGCAGCGAAGGCCGCTGCGCCAAGCAGGCCAGGAGAGCGAGCAGTCCGTTTGATAGACGCTTCGGCGGGGACTCCGTCCCGAAGAGGGACATCTGCACAAAGATAGATGTTCGGAGGTCCGCGCGGATGTCCTGGGTCGGCGCTGGGCCCCCCTGGCGGCGCCAACGGCGCCGCCCCGGGAACGCTGCGCGCCAGGGTGGGGGACGAGCGCCGATCCAAAAACATCTGTGCGGCAAGAGATTATGCTCGTGTCGACGTTCATTGTTCATGGTGTCTTCCTCCGGGTCCGAGAGGGCCAACATGTGGAGGAAGGGGGCGTGGACGATAATTGGCAGCGCAGGATGCGCTGTCGGCGTCAAAGCGAACACGGACCGATGAGAGGCGATCTTCATCCGCGCATCATGAACCGCCGCCCATTTCGGACATCAGTCGCTGCTGGGCGTTGTCCCAGGTGATGTGGCCCCCGTTCCGGGTGCGACGCCCAGGGCGCAGCTTTTGGCCATCTCTCTCCCTCGTTCTCCTCCCCCGAAACTTGGAGGCTGGAGGTAGCCAAGGCACCAGCTGTGGCAGCCAAGCTCTTGGACAAGGGAGATCCAGAGTCGTGGTGCCGCTTGGCTACCATCATGCCTACAGCGGAGACACACGCCGAGAAGCACCTTGCTTGCCCCCAGGGTGCCCTGAATTCCTCGGGCTTCGATGGCTCTGCGATGGAAAGCGTGACGCTCCCACACCAAAAATCAATGGGTGTCCTGGGGTCTCAGGGTTGGGTGTCTCGTGGAAGGCTTCTTGTGGACTGGCCTCCACTGCAGACGGCGGCACCGGGCTCTCCTCGTGGCCGCGCCCGCTCCCTCCACCCCCCCCTGCTGCCAGAGCGGACGAGTGTTAAGTCGGGCCTGTCCCCCCACAGGGGAATTTTCGACGACAAAATAAGAAATACTTCAAAAATAATCAAAACATGCTCTAAAAATAGTCTGGGGACTATTTTTTTAGTATTTTCTGACTTGTTTGGAGCATTTTGGGGCATTTGGGGGTATTTTCTATTTGTCGTCGAAAATCCCCCTGTAGGGGGACACGCCCGACATAAGACGAGTGCGAAGCAGGTGTTGGGGCGAGCCGCGAGTCTCGTCCGTGGCCGTTTGGCTCAGGCCATGATGCCGCAAGTTCGTTGCGACTTCGCGTGGGAGCGACGTTCTAAACACTTCTAGCAACACCCTTTCCACTATTCCAGTCCTAGGTTGGCGCGCTGTGTGCGTTACTCCAGGACAGCATGGTGATGATATTGGCGAACGCCGTATCAGCACTCTACGTAATCGGTGGCGGATACTCGACCTCTTCTGGTGGATTTGCAGAAACTTCATGTGGCGCAGTAGGTCTGCAGGACGTTACCACAATCGAGGAGTGCCATTTTGCGGCAGAACAGGTCGGCATCGCAATTAAAGAAATGGTTGGTCCAGGAAATTGGGCTCATGTGCCTTATGGTTGCACGGTGCAGCAAGGTTCTGCAACACCAGAATCAGGCGCTGTTGGGACGAATGGGCGGGTCCACTTCAGCACCACAACGGGGAACAACAATGGTGGTAAGGGAGGGTACGTTTTGATATGCAAGCAGTCGCCCACAACAGTCCTGACGCCAGCTCCGACGCCGGCACCAGCAATTACTCCTCTACCAACGCCGGCGCAGACGTCCTCGCCGACTCCAGCACCGACCCAGGCGCACGATGTCGCGAGCAGCGACGCGAAAGACATCGTGAGCGACCTTCCACGGATCGCTGTGATGATATCCGGCATCGCGTTCGAGGACAGCATGCGCGCCAGAGTCCGCGGCGGCAACCTCGTGGACCACATGGTTGAGGATATGGATCACCAACCCGAAAGCATGATGCCCAGTTCGGGGACCCGGCCGTGGGATTCTTTCAAAAAGCACGTACTCGAGCCTTTGAGGAGGGATTTCCACGAGAGGGTGGACATCTTTGTTTGCACGAATCAGTTTGTAGCAGCTGCGCCAGTGGAAGTTACGGCCGTCTTCACCATCAATTCGACAAGTCACACATCCAGGCTCGGCTTTTCAGAGGAACAGTTTGACAGGTCCAAGGCGTGTTTCTCAAACGTGCTCGAATTCGGTAGGCGTTACACATACTTCATGAAAGTGCGACCTGATTTCGTCTTCATTACCGACATCGAGGACTATTCGAACTTGCGCCATGATTGCATGCATACGCGCTTTCAGCGCATGTGGAATATCGCGGGGATCCGGCATTGCCACAGCCAGCTCATATTCGGTCGGTGTTATAGTTGCAATGGAGAGTTGCGTCATCCTGTTGGGGGTGTCCGCTTTGGCTGGATTGTTGACGACATGGTGTTCGTCGCCCCGTTCGAGCTTGCAAAATCTGTCTTCATGACCAGCGCAGAGATCCACCATTGGGCACGGTATAACATCCCTAACCATAACCGTTGGATTGACAAATACGAGCTGCATAACTCAACCGAAGGATCATATACGAATGCCCTGATCATGAATAAGGTTCCAGTGTGTCCTCTATGCATCAATGGGTGGCCGAAGAGCTCTCATCGTGACTGGCATCAGCACCAACATGAATGCAGCAACGCGAATTCGACGTACGCCTGTGGAAGATATCAAGGCTCCGTCGACGAGTGGGTTGAATATATCAAGACAGGGCGGCTCCCCAGCAAGGTCCAGTGGGAGATGGACAGAGAGCGACACTTGGCAAGACACGAGACTCTCAGTAGCTCCAGCGACTCCTGAATCTCGGGGCCCTGCCGGTGGGGCGGCACCAGCGCAGCGCGGTGCGGTCGAACCGAGGCATAAGATCGAAGTCGGCTCGAGGAGGGTACCCTGATGTTTTTCGTGTTTGCTGAATGTTCTTGTGCATCTTGGGGAGGGTACCCTCGCATGTTCTTCAGTTTGGCCAGCGGAGGATCTCATGATCTTGACGGATGTTTTATATGTCTCAGGTATGACTGTTTTGTTTTTCGAGTTCCGGAATTCGGAATTCTGTAGTAATAATAATGACGTGTAGAGGTTCATAGCACGTTGATCGGGACTATTACCTCGTGGATTGGCAACAGGGGCGCGTCATCGGAAACAAATGGTTGAATATCCATATCTGCTTGCGCGGATCAATCCATCCCGCCCTATACCCTTTCCACATGATCGCCACATTCCACACCCTCAGGTCGTGAACGCGATCTGAATTGATCTCCCCCTTGAGGCGTCGTCGCCGTCCCCGTCGTCGTCGTCGTCGTCAGCGAGTCGTAGACGTCGTCGACGTTGGTGACCGAGCAGGACTGACTCGTGACAGGCCGCAAAGAGCCCTACCCTCCGCAACGTGCCGCCCCCGATGAGCTCAGCCTCCCTCCGCGGGCACCCTCCCGAAATTTTGTCCGACGGCGCGATGTCTTAAGCCTAGCAGTTCTTTCTCCCTTACGGCTTCTGGGAGCCGCCATTTCGGCCTCTGGGACCTCCCTGGGGCCGCGCACCGAAGAAAACGGATTGCCGAATGTCTGAGGAGATCAGCCTCCCTCCTCCTCCGACGTTGCATGTTTTCCGCGAGGTGGGCCACTGGGGATCTCGACCCTCTGACGGGGACCGGCTGTTCCTCCCGAGCCCTCCGTTGACGGCCCCGCGGTGCCGAAGCGAGCGACCTGCGGCCGAAAGCGTAGCAGAGTCTGCCGTCGCGACTCCTGCTGCGACGCCTGGGCCTGCGAGCTCGCCATACCCCTGGAGGTCTGGACCCTTATCTTCTGGGCTGGCCTCAAGTCGGGCATGTCCCTCTACAGGAGGCATGTCCAAAACCAGTCAAAAAATATGAGTCTGGGGACGACTTGTTGCAGTTTCCCTCCAAAGTATGCCTGTAGGGGGACATGCCCGACCTAGGGCTGGTCTTTCGTCGTGAGTAGTTTCTGGATGCTCCGGGGACCAGGCCCCAGAGCCGGAAGCGGCACAGAGATAAGCGCCTGTCGTGATGCCTTTGCGCGACGAGGGGGGGGGCGATCGAACCGCCGCTGAGTCAGCCAAGGGGCGCTCAAAACGCAGCCAAACGCGCTCAGAACACAACCAAACGTACGCGGCTGCACAACAGTGCGCAACGTCCATGGAAATTGCGATGGAGAAGGGGTGCCACGCGAACCCACTTCGACGCAGCGGGGCAGTAGAATGGGCGCTTCGCAATAATTCTCCGGCGCAGTCGCACTACAGCGTAACAGATATAACGACGCAGAGGTTTCGCGCCTTTGCGCGAGCAAATCACCGCCAGGAGCTTAATCGGACCCCTTGGGGGTATCTTCGAGACCATTGCGCCCGGAAAGATAAAGCGGCTGCAACATGTCAACAGCCGTGGCAGCGCATCGCTCCCGCAACGCACAAAGTACATCAAAGCCGCATCATTATGTCGGTATGGACATGTGTATTTGCACATGCGCATGTACAGATGTTTATGTGCTTGCACGTTGTAGGCCCCCCCGAGCCGAGGACGACCCCCCCGAGGCATCCAAAGGCTTCCAGACATCCCCGACGACCCCGGCAGAGCCCAAGCAGGCACCAGGGGCCGCAAAGGGTCTCCGAGGGCTGCCCTGGCCCTCCGACGATCGCAAGGGCGGTTCCCGGGGACCACCGGAACCCGCCAGAGGCAGCCGCAGCCCCCCGAGGCCCACCGGCCCCCACGACGAGCACCACGATCGCGAGCCTTGGCGGCCCCCAAAGGGTACCGAGGACCCCGGAAACGCTCTCGGAGCCTCCGCGCCCCCCACCAGGGGCGGCCGGCAACTTGCAGAGGCTCCGGGCACACGCCGAAGACTTCGCACGATTGCCGAGGACTCCCGTCGGAGAAGCGCCGGAGGCCTCCGCCGAGGCCGCGCCGAAGGGCCTCCCACCGGCGCTTCGCGGAGCACCCCGCCCTCCCCCGAGCAGCGGGCCCAGCGGAGCGGACGCCGGCCAACCGCCGCCGCGACGACGACGACGAGGGGGAGGGGGGAGGAGAGGCAAGGAGGGAGGGATGGGGAGGGAAGGGGGGAGTGATGCAGGGAGGGATGCCACAGGGCCCAAGAGGGGGGAGGAGCCAAGGCAGGAGGGGAGAGGGTGGAGCAGGACCCTTTTCTCGATGGCCTCGAGAGGCAGGTAAGCGGGTCGGGGGGCCGAGGGCATCCCCGGGGACATCGCGAAAAGGTGTTTGAGAGAGCAGCGGCCTCTCAAAATGCTCTGGTGTAGTAGCGCTAACTGAGGTATAATGCCCCGGGGAAGACCCAATTTGAGAGAAATTGAGACGAAGAGGTTCGTCTGGTGAGAAACTCTATGGCAAATCGAGGCAACAAAGGTCAAAATTGGAGCCAGTTAGCCCGACTTGGTGAAGGCAGTTGAGCGTTTCCGATGGCAAACCACATTGGAGACCCCCACGGGGCCGCTGCTACGCAGCGGCGCCCGAACGCCATTCTCGCTTCTCTTCCTTCCTCTTCCCTCCTCCCCCCTCCCCCTCCTTCCTCCCCGCCCCTCATCCTGCCCCCCCTTCCCTCCTCCCCCCTGCCTCCTTCTCCCTCCTCCTCGCTCCTCCTGCCTCCACCTCCCCCTGGGCGACGGCGACGACGACGACGACGACGACGACGACGACGACGACGACGACGACGACGACGACGCCTGCAGTACGGGGCGATGCGTTTTAAACGCGCGGTGCAGCGATGACCCTTGCCTGTCCAGGTAGGGGCGTGGGGGGGGGGGGCAACGGGGCGGGAGGGGCGCGCGAGGGGCCCTGGACAGGGGGCCAACGTACTCACGTAAAGGGGCCCGCTTGCAAGCCCCCTTCCCGCGCAAATCACGAGCTCCAGAAACATGGTGGGAGCGGGTGCCGGTTTGTTTCAATGTAACTCAAGGTAGAAGCAAGCATAGCTCTGGCTTCAACTGCAGCAGTATACCTCGTAGAGCTCTTCGACGAGATGAGCTAAGAGGAATTCTGGCGCGGGGTGGAGCTAGCGACTCGTAGAGCTTCCCTAAGAGCGAAGCGGCGAAGCTAGAGAGTAATTCCGGCGCGCTGTGGGCGGCGTCGACACGAGCAGCGGGGTCGAACCGTGTTTCCCCCGCGGCGTTTCTCACTGCGGCGCGTGCCGTTCCAGCGACGAGGAGCCAGACGCGGCCCCGCTCAGCGAGCGCGCGTCTTCGAGAGTACGACTGGCTTCGACGTGGGCTTCCGAAATTCTGGACCCGGGCGCGGCGTGGCCCCGCGCCCTCCAGCAGCGACTGCAGAAGGTGGCACCCTACGAGATGCAGGGCGGCTGCGCGACCCTTCGGAGACGAGCCACGCAATCCACTGCCGACACTGAGGGTCATAATGGGCCTGCTTGCCACCACCACCACCACCATAAAAGTTGGAGGGGGAGGGGGCTCCTCCTCCCCCTCTTCTTCCTCCTCCTCATCCTCCACTTCCTTCCCCCCTCCAACTGGTGCTGGTGGTGGAGAACAGGCCCATCAGATCATTCGATAGCGCGACTTTGATGGCGCAGCAGCAAGTTGCGCGAGGACAGAGGCCATGCCAGACGACCGCTTCCGAGCGCCTATAAAGGCGCGCGCCCCAAACCCGATCGGCCCGCCCGAGCACGGAGCCGGCCGGCACGAAGCCCGCCCAATCGCCACAAAGTGCAACATATGGGCACCGCGACGGTACAAACCTCGCGCGCAATGGGCACCCGAGGAAAAGAAAGGTCATCTCGCGTCGTCCGACGGCGCGCTCAACTGTTGCCCCCCCCCTCGACGCCACACCCATGCTTGATTTCAGGCCTCCCTGGCCAGGACGTGCTAGGGTTCACCGAGCGCGTGCCACTACTCGCAGAGTGCCGACTCGCAAACGCCCGAAAAACACGTGTCTGCTTTGATGTAATGTATCGTAGATCCCCCGCGGCGGATCCAGGCCAGTTGCGAGTAGCTACTTTGCGAGTAGTGGAACGCGCTCGTCTAGGGGTAAACAACGAGAAAGTATCGAGCGGAAGCCGTTGTCATCGCAGCTGGGCCTTCACCAACTTGAGCAGATTTGAAGGAACTCCCGAACCAGAGCGCCGTTCATTAGTCGGGGGGCCTGTCAGGCCGGGGCGCTTTGGGGCAAGTTTCAAAGAAGTATCAAGCAGGAGGGACGAAGAGGAGGAGGAGGAAGGAGGAGGAGGAAAAGGACGAGGAGGAGGAGGAGGACAACCAAGGCGGATGGAGAGGAAGAGGAAGACGAGGATGAGGGAGGAGCAGCAGGAGGACGTCGAGGTCGACATCTCCCTGCCCCACGGGAGGTCCTCTCCGTGAATGCCGTGGCGACCTGGGGCGCTGGCATCCACAGGCAGGGGGCAGCCCCCCCCTCGCGCTTGGCGGCCCCCGTGCGCGAGTGCTGCGGGCGATCGGCGGAGACGTCGTCGGCATTGTTGGTAGAGGCCTCCGGCGATCCCTGCACCGCCAGAATTTGTCCACATCCGCCGCTTCGGAGTCGCGCCCAAGAGTTTCGAGGAGTGGTGGATATGGATGTATCTGCCCGCCTGCGCGGGCGGCAGACATTTCCACTCACGCCGCTCCCCGAGTCCCGCGGGGACATGGCCCCGCGGCAGGGGATCTACGGTCAGGAATGTTGGCTTCGCGTGTCGCTCTGGTGGTGTTCTGGCATGCCACATGTCGGCGCGACACGCTTACCACATCCCAATCTTAAGTCGGGCCTGAGCCGAAAAATAGCCTGGGGACAATTTTTTAACTATTTTTGAATTTGTTGTTGAGCATTTTTGAGGTATGTTTCATTTGTTGTCCAAAACCCCCCTGTCGGGGGACAGGCCCGACCGAATCCCAATCCCCAAGCGGCAACGTCCTGAGCCTTTCCCAGCCTCCCGCCCCGCGGAGCGGTGGCGTCGGACACCTGGGCCGTCCGCTTCCGGCCTGCGGCTCTGCAGGTCTGGTCAGGGCGCACGCTGCTTCCGCGGCGAGCATCGGGCCGAACGAAAGGGGGGGATAGGGAAAGGGGGGGGTACTATTACGAAATCTGCTGCGTGCAGCTGGTTTCGGCCCCGCCGCCGGGCCCATTCCTCGATACATGGGCGCCTCCCGGCGCCGGGAGGCGCCGGGAAAATCAGCTACACGTGAGCTGATTCTCAAACGCGCCCTTTGCCATCCCCCCCTTTCGCCCGGCCCGAGAGCCGGGGAGGGCGGGGCGGGGGCCGAAGGGGGGGGGAGGCGCCTCGAGAAGGCATAGGGCGTCTCTGTAGCCCTCGTGCCTCCTGACATGCCTTCTCGGCTCTTACGGCCAGGAACTTTGGCTGAGCGTGTCGCGCCGCTAGCTCTGGGCCACCACGCTTCGGCGGGACACGCTATCCCCTTCGTGGTGCCCGGGCGTGAAAGTCCAGTGCTTTCCCGAGCCTCCCACCACGCGGAGCAGAGCGACAACGCCATCCACCTGCAATGCATAGCGTGTCGCCGGGGCCGCCGCCGCGACACGTCAAGCAAACGTTCCTGACAGCAGAGGGCGCCCGAGCCCCTCTGAGAGGGCCTGCGCCTTCTCGCAAGGCCGCACCCCCGTTGCCCGACCCCCTTCGTCCGCGCGCCGCCAACTGACCTCGAGCCCGCCCACCACTCTGGAGGTTCCGAAGTGCGAGAGCAGACGCGACGCGGACCCCGCCGGATGATAGCACAGGGGTTTTGTCACGCGATGGGCGTGCCGTATTCTGTCGCCCCTTCCCCCCCCTCTCTAGTTCTGGTCGCCGCCTGCTTTTTCAGGCTCGTGGCATTTAGGATTCCGCTTCCTGTGGAGCGCTTGATCATCATCACCATCAACATCATCATCACTAGCACCATCAGCAGTACCACCACCATCACCATCACCATCACGATCATCATCATCAGCAGCATCATCAGCATCATCATTACCACCAGCACCATCAACATCACTATCACCATCAACGTCAGCAACATCAACATCATCATCAGCACCATCAACAACATCAACATCAACATCATTATCATCATAATATTCAGCATCATCATCATAATTATCATCATCATCAGCATCATCATCATCAGCAGCAGCATCATCATCATCCGTAGCCATTTTGGCTGGAGCCATCTTGGTTCGAGTTCGAAGCGTGCGTCCCTGACGCTTCTAACGTGGGGGCAGCCGAGGGGGTGGCTCGATCGCCCAACGGGAGTTCCTCCGGCACTCACGATCCCCTGTGGTGTGCTGCCTGTGCGGCCACAGGCTCCGCTGTGCTGGTGATCTGGCTTGCCTCAAAGCCCCGCGCGATGACGAGGTTCGTAGACCTCTGTTCCCCGCCTGGCACTCAAGGTGGCGGTTTGGATCTAGCTTGTGTCCTCGCGTAGCTCAGCAACAACATGCCGCCTCGATCCTCGGATAAAGGGCCTTGCAATGAAGGCGCAGATGGGCAAGATGAGAAACTGAATCTCGAAGTGTACGAATTTGGAGACGCAGACGACCGCGATCAACACGGAGGCCAGGGTACCACCAGGGTTGACACATGGTGAAGGACCTGGATCGCAAGTACGAGGAGAAGTCCGCGAGCTTCAACAGTGGCGAAGCGGTTCACCCATCCTCCGTGATCGCGTAGCTGGAGAGCAATGTGCCGAAATGTCATACTCAGATCGAGTTTGTTTCAAGAGTCCGCACGTCGCGCGGTCCTGTGAGTTCACAGGTGGGCCACAGGGTGATGCCACGACGGAGCGTCTCCAGGGACGATAGTATATATGTATGTATGTATGCATGCATGCATGCATGTATGTATTTATGTATGTACGTGTGCATGTAATTTTACAAGTATGTTAGTCTATAGATATACATACATACACATACTTACATACATAGGTGGCTCTGCGGTTTTCCAAGGGAGATGCTAGCGTCCACATTTCGAACGCATGCTTGTCAGTTGCCACGCAGTGCGAGTATTTGACCGGTGCAGAACGCAAGCCTATGAATAGCAAGATCGTCGATCCCATCACGTGCAGTTCGCACGCGGAGGTTCGTGAGTCCATGAAGTAGGCGAGGGCGAACACTCCCTGCCGGATGGACCCCTCGGACGGTATGAAGCGTGCGTCTTCGGAAAATGGCTGTTTCCAAATCTTGGCGTGTCGCCAAAGATGGAGGATCACTACAAACTCGGCGCTGACCTCTTCAAGGGCATTGTTTTCGTGGCTGACGGTGGCGAGTGTATGAAGCTTGCGTCCATTGTCGGCATCGCTGGTGGTGAATCGGGCACCTTCTCAGTGGAACTTGAAGCTAGGAGCCTCAAGTGCTCGGGGTTCACGGTCGAGGGTATCACGAGGTCCGGCGAGAGAGCACAAGCTGAGATTATCTAGTGGGAAATGTAAGTGATGCGCCTCTGATGCGCATGGGAGAATGTTCTAGCAGCGGGGCTGCACATGATGTTTCTCGCGATTCCGCTTCCCCATCGTCGGCCGTAGCCGTTTTGGCTCAAGATGATAGTTGCGATGGGAAGTGCGTGGAGATTTCTGCTCCGAGGCCAGACTACATTGGCTTCTCTTGTAGCGATCCTCACGCTCGCTGCCCTGCAGCCGTGAACCACGTTCGAGGGACTCGCACCTGTCCGGTCAATCGGAAGTTCCCCTCCGCGATGAGCCCAGGGGGGTCATTCCCTGTGTTCGAAAAGCCAGATGGACCTGATGTCAAGAAGGAGGACCAGCGTTAGAAGTTCGCCCCGTTTTGGCAAGAACGCGGCTGGGAAAGGCAGCCGGGTCGCTGACAACCCTCGCTCGCGCGCGTGCCACACATGCCCGGGGGCATCCAGAATGCGCAGAGCGACGCGCAGAACTACGTGGCGACGAAGGACGACGCTCGCCACCTCAAGTCCATGTGCGAGGGGAACGACAGGAAGGTCGAACAGTCAGCATTGGTCGCCCTGTCGGAGACGGCCGTTCAAGACGCAGTTGTCAAAAGGCCACCTCCCACAGAAGAGCCGCAGCGCCACGACTACGGACGCCGCCTACGTGAACGGCTTTGCGAAGAGGGTTCGAGCGGATGGGCTCGCACGGCTGGGCCCCGCGCCAGGCCTGCGAGTTGGGTTCCCTGGCGCGCAACAAGGGCGCCGCGGCGGACACGCAGCTCAGAGGACGCACCCCCAGATTCCAGCGGGGACGCATCGTGACGCACCTGGCCGCGGCCCAAAGGTGGGCCACCTTCGCGAGGCTCGGCTGCCAGGGCTGCAAGGGCGCGCTCCTCCTCGTTGAAGACGACGAAGTCCACCTGCTGATCCCGCTCGAGGCTTCCGACGACGACCTCTACATAGTCCACCCTCAACAGGAAGGGACCGACAGGTTCGGCATCGACGCGGCCGCCGTGAAGTCGTGGACCGAGGCCGCCACAGAAGAAATGACCTTGCCGATTCGCCTTCGCGGTGTCCCTAGGCCTGCTGACGGGGGCGCGTTTGGCCGCGGGGCCGCAGCGCGCGGTGCGGGTCCTTCTGCAGGAAAAGGGCCACCAGTCGAGACGTGAGTTCTAAGTTTGCGCCAGGCCGCCTCCGCCTCTCGCCCAGCCTCCCGCGTCCGCTCCGCCAGTTGTTCTCCCCCCCCCTCCTCCTCCTCCTCCTTCTCCTCCTCCTCCTCCTCCTCCTCCTCCTCCTCCTACTCCTCCTCCCCCTCCTCCTCCTCCTCCTCCTCCTCCTCCTCCTTTCCCTCATCCTCCTCCTCCTCCTCATCCTCCTCTCCCTCCTCCTCCCCCCCTCCTCCTCCTCCTCCTCCTCCTCCTCCTCCTCCTCCTCCTCCTCCCCTCCTCCTCCTCCTCCTCCTCCTCCCCTCCCCCTCCTCCTCCTCCTCCTCCTCCTCATCCTCCTCCTCCTCCTCCTCCTCCTCCTCCTCCTGCCTTCCACTCCGCCCTCGCCTTCCAACTCCGACAACCCCGAGAACGATGCGCCCCTCCACAGTCACGTCTGCCGCCTCTTCGCTCCCGCCTACAATGTCAGCGCCACGCCCTGGAACAGCTGCCTCCTTCTTCGGTACCACTAAACTCCAAGTGCAGCAAAGCCATCAGAAGTGCCCCTGGATCGCGGGCCTCTCGGCAAACGCGAGGCGATGTGTGCCCAGGGGGCTCACGGGGCCCCATGGCATTTAGTTCATTGTTTCGAGGCGTTCATGATTGTTGCGATGTCGATTCCTCAGGTTCTGCTCACACGGAAAGTGGTTGCGTCGTGAGTTTATGTCCAGCGTTCGGCGACGATTCCCTTGTCAGGCACCGCGCGATGATCGAGGATCGCGCCCCAGAATCCCACCGGACGCCTGCACACATTTAACATCCATTGCGACCACACCCATTTCACCGCCCATAAGACGAGAGGGAGGTGGAGGAGGAGAAGGAAGAGGAGGAGGAGGATCAGGAGGAGGATACAAGGAGACGAGTAGGAGGTGGAGGAGGAGGAGGAGGAGGAGGAGGAGGCGGAGGCGTCGACACTTCTTGGCTCGGGGTCTCCGAACAGCGCGAAGAGTGCGACGTAGTGAAAAAGAGATCGAATGCCCAGGCGTTCGCGCGTAGGCTGCCCGCGTAAGGTCGCGCGTAAGCGCCCTCGATTCCAGCGTAATGTTCCGCGCTGGCGGCCTGCGTAAGCCACCGCCGAGGATCGCTCTGTCATCTTGCTTAAGACACGTTTCTTTTCGTCGCTCACGTGTCGGCGGCTCCAAGATGGGGCCCTGGGGGTCGGGCCCCCTAGGACAAGAATGAGCTCCAGGCTGGATCTACACTGATCGAGGCTTGTCTTCCTCAGGGCCCCAGCCATCAAGGCCCCCATCTTTGAGCCGTCGAAACCTGAGATCCGACGCTGCGAGAAAAATGCAACATCGTGAAGCATCACGACCAGAGCCATGGACCCCATCTTTCTGCAGCATTCTTCGAGCTGGGGCCCGAAACCTGGCGGAGACGACGCCCGGTTAGAAAAACTTGCAACGCCCGGGTCTCAAGGATCTTTGAGCCGCCGACGCGTGGCAGACCTCGCCCTGAATGGTGGCGGAGGCGACGGCGACGAACCTTGCGACGGCGACGGCGGCGGGGCCAAAAGCGGGGCGTCGAGTCGACATTTCTGTGCCCGCGGTCTCCAGAGATTCAGCCACGGGGCAGACCTCGCCCTGGATGGCGGTGGAGGCGGCGGCGACAACCACGGCCACGGCGACGGCGGCTCTTCCGCCGGCCGCGCGGGTGCTCGCCTGCTGCTGCTGCTGCTGCTGCTGCTGCTGCTGCTGCTGCTGCTGCTGCTGCTGCTGCTGCCCGCAACCGCCCATCTCGCCGCCGGGCGGCCGCGTAGTGCTCGAGAGCCGCCAGGGAAGGTTTCAAGACTTCGCAGTGCGATCGCCTTCATCGGAGCGCGCCAGCTACCCATCGCTCCCTGCAGGTATGCACTCTGGGCTCCCACCTTCCAATACATTTTGGGCGCCACACCATGTCTGGAGTCGGGCGGCTTCCCCTCGCTCCGCCCTTCTCGGGGGGGCGGGCGGCTCAAGCCGTGTGGCGGCCCGCTCGCACCTGAGCAGAGCGTGCAACGGGGTCCGTCGGCCCGCAGCCGTGGGCGGAGCTTGCCACGAAGAGCGTCTCGCTCAGATCCCCCGCCTGCACCATTCCTTTTCCGGGGGCGGGCGGGAACCCCGTCTGGCTTTCAACTCCTTCTTTCACCACCCACCAAGCCACCCCAACCCAACCCGAAGGCCTCAGTTTGCCCTCCATTTCCAGCGCGGGGGGGGGGTCGGGGAACATTGAAGAAACACACGGAACGCGTACCCCCCCCCCCCAACCTGAAATTCGGGTCAACTTCGGGCCTTCGGGCTGGGTTGGGGGTGGTCTGGTAGGTAGTGCTTCTTGCCTCCGTGCCCCTTGCCCACTTGCTTGGTATCGCTCGGACGTGTGCAATTTTTTTTTTCGGCGGGGATCCTTGAGGAGCATCCTGGATCATCCTGCGAAAAACAAAAAAATAATAATTAGAGAAAAAAAAAAAACGCACGAAACCGAAAAAAGCAAAGGGAATGGACGTCCGAGCGATGGCCAGCTTGTTTCCGAGCGAGGGGTATGCACGCCGGCGCCGAGCCCGGCCAGGCCGCTCCTGAGCTCGGGGTCGGCGTGCGTGCACCCTCCCTGCAGCCGGGGAGGCGGGCGCCTGTCCCGATCCTGGTGCCCCAAGGGTCGCTCCTGCCCGGGCTCGGCGCAGGTGCAGTAGATACCCAGAACTCCAACGCATTGGTGAAAAAAGAACCAAAAAAACAAGACGGCGGTTTTTCGCAGTCTTCGGCCAATGGGGGACCTCGCCAGGCCCCAGGACCGTCAGAGAACGGCGCAGGATGGAAAGCCGGTCCTCGGGAATGGGTCGAGACTTGCGGGGGGCCCGTAAAAAAATGATCTTTGGGTAGTTGGCGCCCTCCCGCTTCACGCCCCTTCGGGCGGGCTCTCCTCGCCCGGCAGCCCGTCTCACAGTAGTACGAGACAGGCCCTCTGCCCGCGCGGAGGGAGGGGGGGTCCAGGCCGTTTGGTTGCCTGCGGCGCGTGGTCCTCCTCCTCCTCCTCCTCCTCCTCCTCCTCCTCCTCCTCCTTCTCCATCACCGCTCCTGCTGCTGGAGTCAACCAGCGGTCGAGCTCGCGGCGGAACGTGCCCGTAGCTGATGACGGTGGGAGCAGAGGAGGGGCAAGGAGGGAGGAGGAAGCGGCCGCGGAGCGGCCAGGCAGCTCTCGGGCGGGGTCCCGGGGATCGGGCCATCCCGCATGCCGTGCGGCTCTGGGGGACCTCCCCAGGCCAGGGGCAGCGATCGGGGGAGGGATGCAGTCAACCCGCATATAGTAAGGATGGGCAAGCTTCCCAAGGGTACCCTTGCACGCTTGCCTCTTCAGTCCATCCTTAGCGGCTCTCGTCGGCCAGCCTCGTTCGAAGAACGTCAGCTTGGCCCTCCAAGGCCCTTGCATCCTTCTTGTGTATCTTTATGGTACGGGTCGACTGCAGGCCCAGAGGGGGAGCGCATCGACACCCCTCGTTTCTGGTCGAAACTCTCCCGCTCGAGCGTGTCGAAACCGTCGGCGGGAATCTCGAAAGAGAACTCGATCGAATAGCTCCAAGCCGCTATCGCCCCCTCGACCCGTCGCTTCTGCAGTGGGAGAAGGGAGGCGCCTTTCTCTCGAGCCCAAGCGCCGGCGCTACGTACACACATGTACACAAGCGTGCTAGCTTACATTCCCTGGGTTTTCCCCCAGAAATCACATTCATACTATTTTCTCTAGCTAAGCTTGCTTCTCGTTCGAGCGCCGGGCAAACTCGCAAAACTCAGTACTCCCCGAAGTCAAGGTCATCGGCGAAGCCGTAGAATATGAAATAGTCCACAGTGTCGTTCACGAAATCGAACACCATGAAATATGTATGTAACCGAGCACGAAGACTACCTCTTGGAAGAACTTGAGCCCGTATCTCCCCGCATGTACGCCTGTCTCTCCCTCTGTGCCTTCACCGCCTTGGCCTGCGCCCGAAGCGTTTTCTCCTCGCTCCACCAGGGCGTGTCGCGATCCACGAGTAGGGTCCCGCACTCGGTGCACGGAACCTTCTCCTTGTACTGGTTGGTCCCCGCTCTCGTTCGCTTGTCCGTTGGGTGCTCGCACAGGTCGGGATCGATGTACTTGCTCTGGTCCTTCGTCCTGTACTTCGTGTTCGTGGGGCTTGACTTCTGGGTGTACTTGCTGTTGCCAGCTTCGCTGTAGCCAGCTGCCTGGGTTGCCTTCCGACACTCCGCGCATCCGTCGATCACCCTGCGGTACGCCTCCAGAACTCCGTCCTCCAGCACGTCTCCGAAGTCGCTCTCGATCTTCTCGTAGGGGGCGTGTCCGGTCCTCTCGTGTAGCCGGTATGCCTTCTGCATGAGCTTCTTGGATGGCGTAGCCGGTGGTGTCGTCGATTTGGCGCGCACGCTCGGGACGTCTTGCCAGCTGCCCTCGTCCGTGTCGCTAGGGACCTTCTTGTCTTCGGCCTTGTCCTTGGACTTGTGTGGCTTCTTCCGGGTCCTCGGTCCGCACTCGCACTGGTCCACCGCCATGCGACACACAGTGCACACTACCATGGTAGCACACACAGCAGCTGCACCTCCCTGTGGGCTTGCCCTGATCTCCTCAGTGTCAGCCCCCGTCGCGTCCATCATGGAGATCTCCTTCGCGTCGTCGGTGCAATCCAGCTCGGCATTCACGTCTGACTCCCCAAGCATCTCCGTCTCCGATGTAACATTCAGCTCCTCCTTGTCCTCTGGATCCTCAGTCGCATCTGGCTTCTTGATGGTGTGCTTCTCTGCGAAGTCCTTCTCGTAGCGCTCGAGGGCCGCCTTGGTCGGTGTGTAGACCGTCAGCAGCTTACGCACGTGCGTCGGGATCGTCCGACGCTTCACCACCTGGTCCAGGCCGGACCAGTCGACCATCTCCTCGAGCTTCTCGTAGTAGATATCGTCCTCGCGCTGGCCCAGCATCATCCGCCAACGTAGATATGGCTTCGGAGCAGGTTGGACAACCTTCGCGTTGTACCTCACGTCCGCGATGCAGTCCTCGAAGTACGTGTAGCCCTCGTGCACAAAAGGCTGATCGGCAGGTCGCTGTCGCTTGGGGTACTTCAGGCGGTAGTACTCACCCCTGCGTCCCTTGAGCTCCGTCCGTTGCTTATGGATAACCTGGTCCGCCATGAGGTCCTCGGTCAGCCGGTACTCGCCCGTCTGCAGGACGTACCTCATGTAGTCGCCAGCGCGCACGTCGTGCTTGGTGAGGCAGTCGGCGAGCATCTGCTTGGTCTTCACCCACTTGCTCACCACGTTGTTGAACTCGATATCGTTCCTGAGCGCCTCGATGTCGATGAGCAGCCGCTTCTCGGAGGGAACCGTGCCGCGCTTCTGCAGCAGGTCGTAGAGAGACTTGCAATCTGTGACCTCCACCATCGTGATCGCCTTGACGTCCTCCATGTGGGTCCGGTAGCCCAGCCCGTAGTGTAATTCCACCAGGTGCTGCCTCAGCATGTCGCCACTCTCGACAGCCTCCAAAGCTGCCATCGTCTTGGCCGAAAGGGTACTGCGCACCACACGTTTAATGCGGTGGGAGCGCCACAGCATGGGGGTGATCTTGGTAGGCATCCCGCGCAGGAACTTGTTGTCCTTGTTGTCTGCTAGCAGGATGACCAGTCCGGCCTGGCTCGCCGTCTTCGTCTTGCCCACGTTGCCGTGACTTGAGTCCCCGATGGCCACCACGATCGCATCGTCCATGTTGATCTTCTGGAAAGTGATGTCCACGTGGTCTGTCTTGGCGTCGCTCACCAGCTTGTTGAAGTCGAGCAGGCCCTGCACCTTCAGGTCGCTGTCGTGAGCCCTCGCCTGGCTCCCCACCAGACGGAACGCCAAGTCCATACGCGTAGAGCGCACCAGCCACTGGATCTGGCCGTTGCCGCTGTGGAGCAACGCCCTCTCCTCAGCCGTGGCCTTCGCTTCCTTGTTCCTCCGGCGCTCGGCCGAAATAGGAATCCTCCCGATGCTCTCCGTGCATTCCCTCTAGCTGCACTTGATGGTGCCGTCGTCGTTCTGCTTGAGGAAGCGCCCGCAGTGATGAAACCCTGTCCGCGCAGACTGCCACTTGCCGCAGCCGTGTATCTTCCTCAGCATCGCCACCTGATTCGCGAAGCACTCGGGCGAACCCGCGACCAAGTCGTCGTCCACGTGTGTCCCGATGAGGCCGATCAGCTTCCCGTTCTCGTCGTGGAAGATGAAGAGAGCCGGGCGCAGCTTGGATCTCGAAGCCCCGGGCAGTGACAGGATAGTGTCGCGGTGCTCCTCGTACCACAGTAAGGGTGCGTCGTTCAGCCCGTAGATGCCCTTCTTCGCTTTCAGGATGGTCCCCTCGGGCACGAATGGCCAGCCCAGCTCCGGGACTGCCGGTAGACCGCCCTTGGGAGCTCGAAAATACACACGTCGTGAGCTGTCGAGGTACTTCCCATTCAGGAACGCCGAGTCGACGTCGCCCTGCTCCAGCGTCCAGCCCTCCTGGCTAGCCGCCTCCTGGAGAATCACCGCCGTGGCCGTGTCCGTGAGCGTGGGCGTGTTCGTCTGCAACTCGCCGGCGAGCAGCTGCTTGTCCTTGTACCCCGGGACGATGTTCCTCGACTTCGCCTTCAGCGGGTGCTGCTCGTACGAGAGGTTGCCCCTCGTCGGCTCGTTCTTGTCCGTCCGGACGCGCCGCATCGGCAGGACGTCCGCCTTCTCGACCCCCGCGAGCTCCTCCTCCGTCGGCCACTCCGCGGCGTCGTACTGGATCCACTTGCGCCACTCGCCCAGGTCGCTCGCGTCGAATGCTTCCTTCCATTCCGGCGGGATGCTGCGTAGTTCTCGACCTTTCTTAGGTGCGATTTGTTTCTTGGCCGTGTCCGTCCTCCTCGCCAGGAATGCATCCCTCGTGCGGTTCTTCACCGCGCGGCTCACCTTGACGTAGAGTGCACTGTCGCCCCCCATTGGAATGTCGCTGGGATCGTCAGGAATCCGCGGCAAACGCATAGCAGCCTCCTTGAGAGCTTCGCGTCGTAGTCGAAGACGTTCCTTGTCTTGCAGCCGGTCATCAGGAAGTGGCCTCTTGAACCCCTTTGGTGGTGCGGGTTCTGGCTGTCCTGGCTGTTCGGCTCGCTCAGGTTCATGATGCGGATTACCTGGCACAGCAGCTGCGTCCAGGTCCATGGAGTGCCCTTGCCCAGCTGCATCAGGTACAGGTGGGTCGTAAGCTGGTCCGTGTACTTGAAGTCCTGGCCCGTCGCCGGGTAGTGGTGGTACTTCTGGTAGCCCTCCAGGTTTAGCTCCAGGTGCTTCCTCTATCACGCGTTCCCTTTTTGGAGTCGCCTCCATTGGTGGCGGTCTCGGAGGTGGTGAGGCCGGCTCGGCGCGAGGTACCTTCGCCATCGGCGGGTCGTCTTCAGCGTCCTCGTCGTCCGAGTCGTCGTTGCTCCTCTCGCGTCGTGTGTCTGTCTGTTGGCTTCCTTCAGGCCCAGGACCACGTTCGTCGATAAACCCCTTCTGAAGAGTAGGTCCTCCACGCCACTGCGAAAGCTGCCTGACCAGGTCCTCGTTCTCCACCATCTCCGCCTCGTCGCGTGATGCATGCCGCACCTGCTCGGGCGTCACGAGCACCGGCACCCCTCGGTAACTCAGGTGCAGTCTCGCGTGGCCCTCCGTCGCCAGCACGATGGCCGGGCCGCGCCATCCCAGCTCGCCCTGGAGCCTCTTGGACTTCACGTGCTTCACTTCGCGCCAGTAGAACACCAGCTGGCCCGGCACGAATGGCCCTCGTGGCGGTCGAACTCGGCCGATAGTGGCCCTCCTCACGGCGTCGTCGCTGTCCAGCTCGAAGAACGCCCGGTTCGCCGCTGCACGAATCTGTTCGGCCCGCCGGGGCCCGTCCTCGAAGAGGGCCGCGCTCTGCGCCGCCAGCTGCCTCTGGTCGCCCTCCATCGCCTCGATCAGCGAAGTCGGAGTGCCGGGCGACTTCCCTAGCACGTACTGGTAGGGCGTGAAGCCGTTGCGCCGAATATGGTTGTTGCACGTGCTCGCTATCACTGAAGTCCATGCCGTTGGTTCGTCGTTCTTCGTGAGCTGCACGTCGCGGTTCAGGCGCTGGAAATGATCCTTGAAGAAGTCGACGGCACGCTCGACTCTTCCCTTTAGCTGAGGCGCCTCAGCCGGGACCGGCCTCATCAGGATGTTGTACTTGTCGCCGATCTCCGCGAACCGCTTCGTGATGTGGCCCTTCGCCGCGTCGTAGTAGAGCACCTTCGGAGGGCCTGCCCACGACAACCAACCTTGCGAGAAGCACCGTAGGCTCTCCTCGCCCGTAATCGACCGCACAGCTGCGGTCGGGACGATCACCCTGAAGCTCGACGCGTCGTCCAGGGTAACCATGACCATCAGCCGCGTCCCGTCCGAGTGGATCACCTCGGCCTCGTCCAGGAACACGTTCTCGTTGAACTCCGTCGAGAGCTTCAAATTGGCTGACCTCGTGGTGTTCGGCCTGCCCAGCTCCTTGCACACGGCGCAGTCCAACCTGTCCACCGCTTCGAGCACCTCCTTCGACACCCCGTTGGACTTCAGGCGTCGCTTAAGAGCGTGTGCAGACGGGTGGCTCAGGTTCAAGTGGAGCTTCCGAAGAGCGCCCCACTGGGCCGTAGTGATGTTCGGGGGCTTATCCCCGAAGCCTTTCCCCTCTTCGTGTAGGTCTCGATGTACTGCGTCTGCGTCTCGATCGTCTGGCTTGAACTCCTTCGGCGTGGCTCCATAGGCATACACCGTCGCAGGGTAGGACGTCTGCACTTTCGGCTCCTTCACGTAGATCGCCACGACTGTGTCCGAGGGATACCTCTCCGCCAGGTCGATCGTCTGGAAGTCCGAGTCGTCCGCGTAGGCATCTGAGAAATCGGCCAGCACGCCCTCGCTGGAGTACATCGCGTAAATGCGCCGCACAGCTCCTCGAGGTAGTGGTATCTCCTCGGTGCCCCTCAGCACGCGCACGTCGATCAACTCCTTTCTCAGCTTGAATGCCTTCGCAACTCCATTCGCAGTTCGTCGGCTCGGAATCTTCTCCCCTTTGTTCCAGATCCGCAGCTCCTTCAAGGTCGCGCGCATCGCCAGCTCGTGCGTCCCGGCTTTGACCAAGGTCTTGCCGAGCTCCTCCGGCCACGCAGCCGATCGCGAGAGCATCGCGCTCCGGCCGACCGTCTCCGCGTGTTCGTGGCTTCCGTCACATCTGCGTTCCAGCCAGGAAGGAAAGCACGACCCATATGGTACCAGCATGCGCGTCGCCTTCCGAATCGGTGTCCCGTTCTCGTCCGCGAGCCCGTACATGCACTGGTGCAGCGTGACCGTGTCGTAGGATGGTGGCCGATCGTCTTTCCAACTCGTCAGGTCCATCATCGATTCTTGGTTCCACGCTCGGCTCGTCAACGGGTTTTCACCAATACCGATTCGTCCGCCTTCAGCCTGCAGTCGAAGTACGTCCGCCGAGAAATTGACCAATGGCGTAAACTCCTCGACCATATCATCGACCCAGTCGCCCATACCCTGTGCCCGCTGAATCTCCTGCATATTCGTGAAGGGTGTACAGGGAAACGCGACCGAAACCATCCAAGGCTTGAAGATCTTGATCATGAACAGGAAATCGGAACAAACCTTGGGGTCATTGAAGTTCACACCAACCGACAGATCTGAAGGGGTCGCATTCGCGTGACCACCTCTCGAGGCCGCTCTAGTAAAGCGAGCCTCCTTCGCGAACAGCTCCCAGAGGAAGGTCTCCGAGTTGTCACGCAGCACGTCGAATATCACCTCGTACTCCTTCATGAGCTTGTCGATCCGCTTGACCGTGCTCTTCTTGAGGATGCCCTTGTTGCCGTTCTTCAAGGCCTCCGCGACCCACGAGTCGGCGTCGTCCTTCAGCTGGAAGTCCGGCTTGACCTCCTGCAGCGTCTCCGCGACCAGGAACACCTCCGGCTCGGGGTCGACCCGGTGGATGCGGAACTTCTCGAAGAGCGGCTCCGCCTCGTACGACTCGAGGTCGTAGCCGAAGATGTCGAGACCCGCGTGGCCGCCGGGAAGCTTCACCAGCTCCTTGTCGTAGACTCCCAGCTCCTGGAAGTCCGCCCAGTGGCCGTCCTCGCGTACGTAGAGGTTCGTCTTCCAGTCGGCCAGGTTCTTCCTGCTCGTGAGACCGACCATGTCACCAGGAATCTCGAAGTACTCCTGTATGGCGTGGACCCTCCCGATGCCGATGGGGATGATCCACTTCTGCTTGGCCTCGCGCTTGGCACCGCCGAGCCCCTTGAACCTCTGCGTGGCGTCCACCTTGATGGGCTTCAGGCCGTGCTTCGCGAGCTCGGTCGCGACGCGGTCGAGCCAGCCGCGCCCGGCGACCGCCACCGACGCGCCGCTGTCCACCAAGGCCGCCGGCACGGCCTCCTTCGAGACCAGCACCTCCAACTCGAGCCTCTCCGGCACGATCGGATCGCTATCCACGCTCACCGTCATGATGTCGTAGACGTCCTCGGCGGTCTGCACCGCGGCGCTGTCGGCCAGCTCGCCCACGGCGGTCATCTGGCTCACGAAGTTCACGCACGCCGGAACGGCACAGACCAAGGTCGTCATCGCCCAGAAGCCGTAGCGTCGTGGACGTTGGGCTCCTTTCGGTCCCTTGCCGCGGCCCTTGGGCTTGCCCGTCTTGCCGGAAGAGCCGCCGGTCGGACAGTTCGCCGCGTCGTGGTCCATCCGGCCGCAATTGGTGCACCTCTTGTCCTTCGACTTGCCCTTGTCCTTGCCTTTGCCAAAGTTGCCTTTGGAGAAACTCCTTCCGGCCGCCTTGCCACCGGCAGCCGCGCTCTCGCCCACGACTCCGTCGATTCTCCCCTTGAAGAACCCGCGAGCAGCCCGAAGCTTGTTCATCTTCAGGCGGCTCTCGCGTAGGGTGACGAGGGCCTTGCGGTAGTCGTCGTCCTCGTCGGCCAGGAACGTGTCCGCGTCATCCTCGATGAAGAACATGTCGCTGCTGTCCCAGCCGTTGTCGTCGCCCTCGTCCGTACACACGTAGACTCCACGCTCGTCGTCCCATTCATACCAGTATCCGTCATCATCTTGTACCCAGTATTTTCCTGGATCCTCTTCGTCGGGTGGCTCTTCTTCGGTGTTCATCGTCCATCTCCAGCCCGACTTGAGTTGTCCCCGATGCTTCGCGCTGCCGCGTGGGAAAAGGTTCTTCAGCGTTTGGCTGATCTTCTGGAAGTTGAACCACTCCTCCGCCCGTGCAATCACCAGATTGCGCTCGTCCTTGTCGAGGCCGCTTCGCTTCAGAGTGTGGTACCCTAGCTCGTTGCTGCTTATCTTCGTGTCCGGGTCCACCTCCTCCAGGTTCCGCTTGGCAACCTCCATGGCTGTGCAGAAAGCCGCCATGGGTTCTTCGCCTTTCCGCTCGAAGTGCGTCTGATCAAAGAAGGCGTCGAACGCCTTCGGCAGCTCCCGAAAGCTGCTCTTGGCGAAGCGCTGCGCCTCCAAGTACGCCAGCAGCGCCCGGGCCCCCTTCCTCTTCGCGTAGTCCTTGGGGTCCGTCTGCTCAATGAGCACGCTGATGCTGTTGTCCGCGCCGAGCAGGTTGCGATACAGCTTGGGGCCGAGCGCCTGTAGCTGATCCTCAGTCTCGCAACTCAGCTCCGCCGCCTGCACGGCGCGCTTGTACCTCGTGAAATCCTTGAAGGTCTCGCCCTTCAGCACCGGGATTCTGGGATCCACTGCGCTGTTATGCTCCGTCATCTCTTCAACTGGATGGCTAGTCCGTGTCCGTGTAGATTATCGTGATAATCGTGGTAATGAAGATCGTGGGGCCAACCACAAGCTCCGCTGCCAACCTCGTTTCTGGTCGAAACTCTCCCGCTCGAGCGTGTCGAAACCGTCGGCGGGAATCTCGAAACAGAACTCGATCGAATAGCTCCAAGCCGCTATCGCCCCCTCGGCCCGTCGCTTCTGCAGTGGGAGAAGGGAGGCGCCTTTCTCTCGAGCCCAAGCGCCGGCGCTACGTACACACATGTACACAAGCGTGCTAGCTTACATTCCCTGGGTTTTCCCCCAGAAATCACAACACCCAATCGCCCATGCATCGCCGACATATAAAGGCCCAGCAGCCCGCCCCGCCCCGGAACGCGTGCTGTGTCGCTGTCGGGGGCGCATCGCCGATCTACATCTGCGATGTAGCGCCAAGTCAAGCTCGATGCCTCCCCCGCCGACCCCCCCCTGGGCCAGTCCTCCCCTAGCGCTCCCCCCCTCACCAGGCCCCGTGGCCGCCGGAGGGCCCCTCGGGCTGAGAGGGGCGCGTCCTGGGGCAGCGCCCCCCGCGGGCCCCGGGGGCCACGCCACCCGGACCCCCCGCTCTCCCTCCGCGCGGGCTCTATCTTTCTCTCTCTTTCCCTCTCCGGAGCTGCCATGTCCTGCGCGGCCCCTGGCAAGAGCCACGAGGCCCGCCATCGACATCCAGCTTCGGCGGCGCGCACAAGGAGGGGGGCGAGGGTCTTCTGAGGTAACGGAGGAGGAGGAGGAGGAGGAGGAGGAGGAGGAGGAGGAGGAGGAGGGGAAGGAGGAGGAGGAGGAGAGGAGAGGAGGAGGAGGAGGAGGAGGAGGAGGAAGGAGGAGGAGAGGAGAGGGGGAGGAGAGGGGAGGAGAGGGTGAGGAGGAGGGGAGGAGGAGTGGAGGAGGAAGGAAGAGGAGGCGGAGGAGGAAAGGAGGAGGAGGAGGAGGGTTCATCGAATGCTGCCAAGCGATGAAGGCATGCTCAGGGGGGTCGCGGCGCGCCACTGGGAAGTGGACGATATGAGTATATTCCAGGGTAGTCGTCGTCCTCGTCGTGGTCGTCGAGGCCGCCAGGCCTTAGCCAGCGACCCACTATTTGTTAAATCGTCCCTCCTCCTCCTCCTCTCCTCCTCCTCCTCCTCCGCCTCCTCCTCCTTCACCTCCTTCTCCTCCTCCCCCCTTCTCCGCTCCCCCTCCTCCTCCTCCTCCTCCTCCTCTCATCCTCCTCCCCCTCCCTCCTCCTCCTCCTCCTCCGCCTTTTCTCCTTCCTCCTCCTCCTACCTCTCCTTCCCCTTCACTTCTCTCCTCCTTCTCTCCTCCTCCCCCTCCTTCCCCTCCTCCTCCTCCTCCTCCTCCTCCTCCTCCTCCTCCTCCTCCTCCTCCTCCTCCTCCTCCTCCTCCTCCTCCTCCTCCTCCTCCCCCTCATCCACCCGATGTGCCTTGCTTCATCGCGTGGCCGCATTACAGGAGGCGCATTGAAATGACAAAAAAAATAACGGCAGTGGCAGGGACCCCACGGCAATTTCGTATCACCTCATGGCCCCAGGGGCCCACAGAAGCTCGGGTGGACCTTAGTAACAAGGGCCCGGGGGGACTGAGGCTACTCGGGGGGCCTGTTGAGGCCAGCCGAAACTACCTCGGGGGCCCGTTTGTGCGCAACCAGAATCTAGGCCTCCCAGACGGGGTTGGAGCAGATGGGTCGGAGGGTCGCGCCGCACCGCCGACGCATCGGCGATGCGGCTCAATCTGGAGCCCTTTTTCTCCATGCCCACCACGCCAATGCATCACCGATGCATCGGCGATGCGGCGCGATCCTCTGACCCCATCTACTCGGACCCCATCTGTCAGGAGGCCTCTGCCGAAGCCTTACCGGGGCCTCCGAGGAGGCCCCCCGCCCAACTTCGGAGGCCGCTCGCCTCGGCCCGCCACCTTTTTTTTTCTTCGGCTGCGGCTCCGGCTCTGGCCGCGGCCCTGGCCCGGGCCCCTGCTCCCGACTGGGCCCTCGCTCCAGCTCTGGCCACGGAGGAGGAGGAGGAGGAGGAGGAGGAGGAGGAGAAGAGGTGGAGGAGGAGGAAGAGGAGGAAGAGGAAGAAGAGGAGGAGGAGGAAGAGGAGGAGGAGGAGGAGGAGGAGCTTCTGCCCTGGCCCTGGTCCTGGCTCTGGTCCCTGCAATCCGGGCCTCCCCTCCTGGCGCGCGCCGCCGCCAGCAGCTTACGGCGCCGCCGCCCACGGCGGCACGGCCAGCCATACCCCCGGCGGCCACCCCGCGGGCGCGCGGGCGCAGGCGTGGCCGAGCGGCCCGGCCGGCGACCCGCGCGGCTCGCGGACTGCGGCGGCGGCGGCGCGCTGGTCCGAGCAGGTGGCGACGTGGGCCTGGGGCCCCGCGGGGCAGCACGGCGACCAGCTTCGGAGCCGGCTGAGGGTCTGAGGTGGTCCGGCACCAGCGAGGGAAACCGCCAACGACGACGACGACGACAACGCAGCGACGACGACGACGCAGACGAGGACGACGACGACGACGACGACGACGACGACGACGACGACGACGACGACGACGAGGACGACGAGGACCAGCGGCGGAGGGACCAGCGCCCTGCCGCGGCATCGGGGTGGGCCGCAGGGTCGGAGCGCCGCCGGCCTCCGCCGCCGCCCGAGCCGGCGGGCGGGGCTCGGGGGGGGCGGGGGTCTGCCTGTTGCGGGCCCTTCTCGGGCCCCGGGGCCGCTGCCGCCTCCAGGGGCCCTGCTCTCTCTCTCTCGGAGGTGTCGCGGCCGTCATTTTTGCGGGTCCAGGTCCGTCGGTTTTGGTCCCAGGACGTGCTCACTAGGGGGAGGTTTACTAAAGGGAGGTTTGTCCACCGCCGACTCTAGGACGCCCAGAGGGGGTCCGAGCTGGCCCCTGTCTCTAACTTCCCTTCTCTCTGGGCCGCCTCCAAGGGCCCAGGCCTCCGCGGATCGAGGCTCGAGGCTCCCAGTTTCGAGGGTCCTGGCTGCTGAAGGCTTCCCAGGGTCCTGGTTTCGGGGATCCTGGTTTCAAGGAACCTGGTTCGAGGATCACGGTATCGAGGATCCTGCTTTGAGGGTCCTGGTTTTGATCCTAGGCCTCCTAGATGGGGTCCGAGTAGATGGGGTCGGAGCATCGGCGATGCGGCGCGATGCTCCGACCCCATCCACTCCGACCCCATCTAGGAGGCATCGATTCTCGGGCCCCGGGACTGCGAACAAAAAAAGTGATCCGGGTTGAAACGAACTGTACCAGATTGGCTCTGGGAGCGGACCGACTTTTTGAACGGAGTAGGGGGAAGAGCCGGCTGCGCTGGTCGAGCAGCGACACGAGGGAAGACCTCGGCGACCGAAAATGGGGACTGGTCCATCCTGGCAATACGACTGCATTGCAGCGCAACGCATACTATACCCGATTCACTCCAGGCCCGTGTGGCCTTGATGGTATTTCCTTTCAGATAGGTATTGATCCCAGATCAGTAGGTCGTGCGACCGCGCGTCTCCCTACCCTGAGCCCCCCTTCGTGTGTCGTGGCCGTATCCTCGCCATGGTGTAGACTATCGGAAGCCATTTGAACGGATTTGGCCTCATCCCCTTTTCTGGCCGTTTCTCTGGCGTCCCAACCATCAGCCACGCGCAGAGAGGGCAGGAGTCGAGGGGAAGGCTTCTCAGCAGCACCCCTGCTTCTTAGTAGGCGCGAGCCTTCCCTGTAGATGTGGGGCCGGCGCCTTCTAAAGAGCAGCCTCATTGTAAGAAGCCGTCCCCCTCCCCCTGCCCCCTTCTGCGCACCGCCAACACAAACGGGTCTTACGCGAGACGGCACCGCGACCTGACACCGCGGCTCACGCAGGCCGCCAGCGCGGCACGCGACATCGGAGGCGAGGGCGCTCGGCCTACCCCCCGGGCGCGCGCCGCCGAACCCAGCTCAGACCCCCCAGCCGCCTCCGAGACCAGCTGCCCCACGCCCCCGCCGCCGCGTCGGCGGGGCCGCAGCAGAAGGGCGGCGGCGGCGCTCGCGAGCAGCACTGCGGCGGCCGGGGCGGGACAGCGCCGGGGGGGAGGGGGGTTCGGCTGGGAGGCGGCAGGGGGGAAGTCGCCATGACATGCTCGCGCCGTGAGAGGAAAAGCAGGGCGGGGAGTTTGTGGCCGTTGTCGGCCTCATGGGGGCCCTCGCCAGGCCTGCAGGGCCCTCACCTGAGCGGCTCGGGGTGAAAGGGACGGGCCCCGGGGAAAGGGTTGGGCCTTCCGTGGGCCCCATGTTGAAAGATGCACGGCGTTGCATGTCCGGGGGGCGTGCCCTGAGATCTTGGCGGCGCAGGGTTGTCTCACACCCCGCGGGGCCGCCCTGTTTTCCCGGCCCAGGTGCCCTCACGGATCGACCGCCGCAGAAGGATTGAGTCTACAGTCGGGGCCCTGAAGAAGGAACCCTTTTTGTTGGGGAGGGGCTCCGTGTTCCTGAGTTGCTTTACAGTGCTCCTCGGGTTTTCCTGAGGTTTTCCATGGAACATCGGAGTTTAATTTATCGGAAAAAGGGGCCTCGTTCCTTATTCATCGCTCCTTAGGTCAACTCCCCGACCGTAGGCCTGGGGGCTCTGGTCGTGATGCTCGACGATCGTGGTGTGTTTTTTTAGTGGCGTCGGGGACCCCCGGGCGGGGTGAAGGACGGCGCGCCTCTCGGGAACCTGCTCTTGGCATCGCTCGGACGTGTGCATCTTTCCTTTGGCGAGGAGCAGCCTGGATCACTTGGCGAAGAAGCCGCGCACGACAGCGATGAAAACACAGGGGATGGACGTCAGAGCGATGGCCAGTGCTGGGGGCCTCGGGGTGGCAGTTCTCAGGGCGCCCCTCTGGGGCCGCGTGCCTGCACCCACCGGGTGGCCCCACGTCCATCTCCAGCCTTGCCGAAGAAGGGCCGCCTTAGACATAAATTGTCTGGCGCTCCGCGCCGAGTCCTTGGATCTGCGCCGGGCCCCCCTCCCTGGCGCGCGGAGCGCGCCAGGGGCGGCGCGGGAGGCCGCCAGGGGG
>CAUYUJ010015470.1:306848-330779 GCA_963575745.1 Prorocentrum cordatum | reverse complement strand
CGTCTCTCCCCCATCGCCCCCTTTCGCTTCGTCCAGAATCGTTTACCCTGCCTCTATCCCTCTCCCCCTCAATCTTTCTCCTCCTCACCACTCCCGCCGTGCCCCTACTTCCCCCCGTCCACCTCCTAGGCGACGCTTCCTTCCTCCCCACATCCTCCTCCCGCATGCCTCCTCCTCCTCCTCCTCCTCCTCCTCCTCCTCCTCCTCCTCCTCCTCCTCCTCCTCCTCCTCATGTCGCTGCCGCCGGTGGCGTCGGGCCCTGTCGGAGGACCTAATCAGTTACTCCGCCCCTGGGGTGGGGCCTCCGCCGCGTGGTTCGTGCCCAATCTCCCCCCTAGGGCGGCGGCCCCCTGGGGGGGGGGGGGGCTGCCGCGCCAGCGACAGGGAGAGGTTGGAGGCCTGGAAATGGGCACCAACACCAACACAGGGGGTGCCTTCACAGGGGGAAGATGATCCTAGATGATTCTAGATTTCGGTGCTGGTGGTAATAGTTCGGCCGCCTTGGAAGCCAGAACATCACCACCATCACCGAGATCGAGATCTTCTTCCCTCGGCGGAAGCACGCCGCCGATGGTGTTGGTGCCAACCTCTAGGCCTGCGAGGCGGGAGAGAAAAAAAGATGTGATGCTCGTTCCGGAGACCTGCCTGGAGCCAACCGCTCCACTCACGAGTCGATGCTGCGTCGAACGTCCGTCGAAATGAGACAAGCTTGAGTCGAGCTACAGTCAACCCGTGCACAAAGGACCCACGAGAAGGATGCAATGGCCTTGGAAGACCATGCCGACACTCTGCGGGCGGGGCGCGGCCAGCGAAAGCGGCCAGCCAGGACGGGCCGAAGGGGAAGGTTGCAAGGGTAACTTTGGAAAAATGCTCATCCTGACGTTGCGAGTTGACTGTAGAGTCGAGCAGATCCGTCAGGTGGGGCCCAGGGTGGTCCCCAAAAAGAAACTTAATTCAGAAGCAGGAGGGAGGAGAGGCGGACGAAGGAGAGGGTCAGGGCGGTCGAGTGGTTCACCGAGGTTGCAAGGATGCCCTGTGGACTCTGGCCCCGCCCCTCTTCCGCACCCCCCTCCCGAGAAGAGAGGAGAGAGAGAAGCGGCAGCAGCAGCAGCAGCAGCAGCAGCAGCAGCACAGGTGATCCTCCAACGCCCCCCCTCCCTGAGACTGCATCGAAGTCTCCCTGCTGTTCCTCATCCTCCGCCTCTCCTGGTTCGGTGGCAACTCATGGGGGCTTCCCATCCCATCTTATCGGCTTTTGCGAATCCACGCTCATCGACGCTGAGTCGACGCTAATCGACGCTAAACCGACGCAGATCGACGCTAGCCGACGATAAATCGGCGCTATCCCATCGACTCGAGACGCCAGTCGACGCGAAAGACGGAATTCAGAGGGTACATCAGGCTCCCAGGATCTGCTACCGAATCCTGGGCCTCACAGAACTAAGAGGGTAGATCAGGCTCCCATGATTTGCCACCGAATCCTGGGCCTCCTTCGAGCTCGCGCCGCGCGAGGCACAGACCACGGGCAGCCCCTCTCCGCGGCCCTGGCGCCGCCCTGCCGCAGCAGGACGGCCCTGCGCCCCCGAGCACGAAGCGCAGATACCCTCGCGCTCCTGCGGGAGACCTCCTCCTCCTCCTCCTCCTCCTCCTCCTCCACCTCCACCACCTCCTCCACCCCCACCTCCTCCTCCACCTCAACCTCCACCTCCACCTCGTCCTCCTCATCCTCCTCCTCCTCCTCCTCCTCCTCCTCCTCGTCCTCCTCCTCCTCCTCCTCATCCTCCTTCCTACCCTCCTCCCTCCTCTCCCCTCCCCTCGTCCGCCTCCTCCTCCTCATCTCCTCCTCCGCCTCCTCCTCCTCCTCCTCCTCCTCTCCTCCCCTCCCCCTCCTTCGCTCCGCCCCTCCTCCTCTCCTCCTGCCTCCTCCTCCTACTCCTCCCTCCTCCGCCTCCTCCTCCTCACTCCCCTCCTCCTCCCCCTCCCTCCTCGCTCCTCCTCCTCAACCATCCTCCTCCTCACTCCTCCTGTCCACCTCCTCCTCCACCCTCCTCCTCCTCCTGCCCACTCTCCTCCTACTTCCTCCCTCCCTCCACCACCTCCTCCACCCCCACCAGACTATCCACTCATCCTCCTCCTTCCACCTCACCCCTCCTCCTCCACCTCCTCCTCCTCCTCCTCCTCCGCCTCCTCTGCTCCACCTCCCTCCCCCCATCGTTGAGGGGCAGCGAGAGGGGGGTACCCGCTCAGAGGGGGGGGACATTGCCGATTGATCGGCGACAGAGCCCCGATAGCGAATCCGCACGCTCCTGGCCGAGAACCGCTATCGGCGATGAACGGGCGATAGGGTGCCGTTGCATTCCCCCTCCGAGCCTAGCCCCCTCTCACGTTGTCCCTGACTCCCTTCCCTCGCCCTCCCAAACACCTCAGGGGCGGAGCCGTGCCGCATGCGGCCTCACAGGGACATCGGCCTGTCTCTGACACGGCAACTCTATCAGTCGGCCGGTCAGTACGGCCCTGCGGCCTGCTTCACGTTGCCGTCGGTCCCGACGCTGGGGCAGCTCCCGGGCGTGTACTTGCCCATGACTGCATCGAAATTCGCGTTGGCCCTCGCCTTCAGTGCTTTCTGGGCGGCCGCGTTGTTCTCCTCCTTGCCCATCCAGGTCACGATGCACGTCTTCTGCAAGGCCTTGCCGTACGAGAAGGAGAGGTGCCAGGGCATCTTGTCCTTGAAGAGCTTGTTCATCATGTTCAGGTTGATGGTTGCCACCTCCTCGTTGTCCTCGTCCAGCGCGGTCTCGCCAGACAGGAAAAAGATACCCGGCAACGCTGGAGGCACTGTGCGAAGCAGCGCCTGCACTGTCAGCGTTGCGATTGTTTCAGTGTCAGCCTTCGTACCACCGATGCCGTTCTTCACCATGTTCGGCTTCAGGAGGCAACCCTCCAGGTAGATGTGGTGATCCGCCAGAGCCTTGAACTGGGCGGCCAGCACCTTCTCGGTCACCATCGCACAATAGGCGATATCGTGGTTGCCATTGGGCACAATCTCTGGCTCAACGATCGGCACCAACTTCTCGCTCTGGCAGATAGACGCGTAGCGCGCCAGAGTGTGCACCGTGTCGGCAATGGCCAGGTCGCTGGGTAGCCCCGTCTTGGGGTCGAGCTGGAGGACGTTGCGCCACTTGGCAAAACGGGCTCCCTTCGCGTAGGCCTCCGCGCACCTCTTCTGGAGGTCGTCGAGGCCCACGGTGGAGACCTCGGGGTGGCCCAGCGGCCCGACGGCGGTGCCCCACATGCCCTTCTTGTTGTACGCCTTGTCCACCTTGATGCCTGGGATCATGCCGTTCCCAGTGATGATGTCCACCATCGGCTTCCCTGAGGCGTCGTCCTGGAAGAGAGTCTCCCAGTGCAGGATCACACCGCTGATGTGCTCGCTCAAGCCCGGGGTGCCGAAGCACATGGCGCGGTACGCGGCACGGTTCTCGATGACGTCGGGGATCTTCGCTGCCTCGGCGTGGCCGGCGCGCAGCCACGGGCCCGCAGACTCATCGGCAGCGAGGAACCCCTTCCCGGGTGCGCAGAGCTTGGTGGCTGTCTCCTTGAGCTCCGCCAGAACATCCTTTGGCAGGCACGCAGGCAAGCCTCCAATCGCAGTGGCCGCCATCGCCGGGTGGTTTGGAAGAAGGCGACGGTCGAGAGAGGACCTACTAATCGATGGTTGCTGAGCCTTTTGTGCCAGAAACTGATTGCGCGTGACGCTGGTGACAAACATGTGTGACGCTAGTGGTTGGGCAGCACATGAAAAGGAGAAAGAAGAGCATCGCGGTACCAAACACGATTCACCGCACGACGACATACGAAATCACAGCTCGGTCTGGTGTGTATATATGTATATATTGCGCGCAACCAGGTGAAACACCGGAAACGCCAGCCACTCACAGGCGAATCAAGATCCTCTTGGTGCAAATACTGCTAGGGGAACTACAAGGAGGCCTCCCAAATGGGGCCAGAGCAGATGGTGTCGGAGGATTGCGACGCATGGCCGACGCATCGGGGTCGCTGGCGTGGAGCAAAGAGAGCTCCACTTCGGGCCGCATTGCAGACGCATCGATTACAATAGGTGCGGCATAATTATCTCGGAGAGAGCGTGATCCACCGCAGCTTTACTGTGAAAAATTGCCACCCTTCTTCCTCCGCAAAACGAGCCCCCCCTCCCCCCCTCCGAAAATCCCCCCCCCCTGCTGGACCCCCCCCCCTTCCCTAACCCCCCCCTCCCCCCCCCCCCCCCTCCAAAACCGGGGGGGGGTCACTACCGGTTCGAACCCCCCCCCTCGAAAACCGGGGGGGGTCACTACCGGTTCGAACCCCTCCCCACCCCCCCTCACCGCCAGCAAACGACTCCTGGGCCCTACCACCGTCCGCACCACATCCCCCACTGTTGTTCCCAGCACCACTGTCCTCACCACCACTGTCCCCACTGGTTCCAGCACCTTCCCTACTGTCCCCACCAGTGCCCCCACCACTGTCGCACTGTCCCCACTGTCCCCACCACTGCTGTTCCCACCACGATTCCACTCTCCCCACTTTCTCCACGGCCCCAACGACTGCCCGACTATCCCCACTGTCCCCACTGTCCCACTGACTCCTCCGCTGTCCCACTGAGCTGTCCCACTGTTCCCACCACCGTCCCCACTGTCCCCACCAGTGTCCCCACTGTACCTCTGTCCCATTGTCCCACCGCCGTCCTCGCCACCGCCTTCACCACTGTCCCCACCGCCACAGTACCCTCCACTGTCCCACTGTTTCCACCACATTCCCACTGTCCCCACACCACTGTCCCCACCACCACCGTCCCCACTACTGTCCCACTGCCCCCACTGTTCCCACCATTGTCCTCACCACTGTCCCCACCACTATCGTCCCCACCACTGTCCCACTGTCCCCACCACTGTCCCGCTGTCCCCTCACCAGTCCCCACCACCACCGTCCCCACCACTGTCCGCACCCCCCCCCCGGTTTTGGGATGGGGGAGGGGGAGTGGGGGTTCTAACCGGTAGTGACCCCCCCCCGGTTTTCGGAGAAGGAGGGGGGGGGGAGGGGGGGGGGTCGAACTGGTAGTGACCCCCACCCCTTTTCATAATGGACTGGGGGATTCGAACCGGTAGTGACCCCCCCCCCCGGTTTTCCGGAGGGGGGGGGGGGAGGGGTTCGAACCGGTAGTGACCCCCCCTGGTTTTCCGCCAGCAGCGGTAGAACACGCTCTTTCTTATCTCGGGGACTTCCCTCGTCTCTTGGGTGCGGACCCTCTTCTCTCGGGGGCTTCCGGGTTGGACTCGGGCTGCTCCGCTCGGTTCCCCAAAGATCATACACTCGACAGATCAGACGAAGAAGGTTTGGGAATGGGCGCGGCCATCCTGCTGCTCTCTCGCTGCCATTTGGGGTTCCCGTCGGGCCTCTTGAAGCCCTTTCGAGGACCTGTTTGGGCCAGGTTGGGGCGATCTTGGCCCCCTTCGGGGCCTGCATCTGGGAGGTCTTCATAGGTCGCAGTGGAAGGCATGTTGGGAAGGGACGCGGGGTGCAGTTTGGAGGACCTTCGAGGGGAGAGGAGGGATGTCACGGTCGCACGATTGATCAGTTGGAATACTCCCTTGGGAAATCGATCATATCAGTAG
Organism: Prorocentrum cordatum; assembly: GCA_963575745.1. Lineage (NCBI taxonomy): Eukaryota > Dinophyceae > Prorocentrales > Prorocentraceae > Prorocentrum > Prorocentrum cordatum. The sequence goes on along the minus strand of CAUYUJ010015470.1, from coordinate 325,110 downwards.
GTATGACAATAATGCCGCAGCACACTGCGTGCACGCAGGAAGACCTACAGCCCCCGCAGACGCGGATTCGATGAGCTGCTCTGGATTCGGATGTTAACACTGGCAACAGCCAGCCGCTGGAGTGTTTCGAGGCCGCTGGGATGCATACAGTTCCACATTCCCTGGCCAGGCCCCAAACACGCTGCTGAGCCAAACGTGCGACGACCTCTCTCCTCCACGACTGGAGCAAACGTCGCCCCCTGGAAGTCAAGCGAATAAGTATCCGCCACCATGCCTCGCGCACGCGACAGAGGCGCGCGAGGGCCCAGACAGTGGTGAGAAATAGAAATAAAGGGGCCCGAGGGAACACGAATTCGCTGGCCCAACGGGTCAGAGGCGTGGTATGATCTCCAGTACCAGATGGTGTTTCTAGTTCGTGCGCGCAGGGCCCCCCCTTGGGGTCCCAAGACGAAAAGTAACCCCATGCCGCAGATAATAAAGTACCCCCCCTGTAAGTCATTTGAGTTGATTATCGTCGGCCTAGAAGGGTTTCAGATGTAGGCGGAGAGCGCGGAGGCCGAACTTCATTATCACTGTGAAAAGTTCGCCGAACGTCTGAGGGATGTCTGAAGCGAAACAACCAATTCTGCAAGGACGTCTCAAGCGAAACAAGCAGTGCTTAAGGAATCCTGTCCTGCTCCCCCTCCTCCTGCTCCTCCTTTCTCCTCCCCCTCCTCCTCCCTCTGCTCCTGCTCCTTCCCCTCCTCCTCCTCTTCCTCCTGCTCCTCTCCCTTCTCTCCTCTCCCTGCTCTTCCTCCTCCTCCTCCTCCTCTTCCTCCTCTTTTTTCTCTCTGTCTCTTTCTCCTCCTCCCCCTGGCGCCCTGAACTTGTTTATCGCTGAGGTTGATTATCCTGGGAAAACGAGGCACATGAGCTACCCTACACGAGCAGATGAAAAGTTTAATTTCCGTTTAGGGCTTACACATAAAATCTAATAGGTTTTGAACTTGGGATGCTTCTTTCATCCTTTTCATCTTCCTCTCCTCGCTCTCTCTCGCTCTCTCTCTTTGTCTCTCTCTCTCTCTCTCTTTGTCTCTCTCTTTATATTTCTCTTTCGTTATATCTCTCAGCCTTTCTCCTTCTCTCCGTGCCCCCCTGAACTTGTTTATCGCTGTGGTTGATAGTCCTGGTACCCTACACGAGCGAATGAAACTTTCAATTTCCACTAAGCGTTTACAACAAAAACCGAATAAGTTTTGAACTTTGGATGTGTCTTTCCTCCTTCTCATCTTCCTCTCCTCTCTTTTCTATTTCTCTTTGTCTGTGTCTCTTTTTGTGTGTCTCTCTCTCTGTCTCTCTCTGTCTCTTTCTTTCTCTCTCTCTCACTCTCTCTATCAGCCTTTCTCCTTCTCTCCGTGCCCCCCTGAACTTGTTTATCGCTGTGGTTGATTATCCTGGGACTACACGAGCAGATGAAAATTTCAATTTCCATTAAGCGTTTACAACTAAAATATAATAAGTGTTGAACTTTGGATTTTTGTTCCTCCTTCTCATCTTCCTATCCTCTCTCTCTTTCTCTTTGTCTCTGTCTCTCTTTATGTGTGTCTCTCTCTCTCTTTCTATTTCTCTTTCTTTCTCTCTCTCTCTCTCTCTCTATCAGCCTTTCTCCTTCTCTCCGTGCCCCCCTGAACTTGTTTATCGCTGTGGTTGATTGTCCTGGGAAAACGAGGCACATGAGCTACCCTACACGAGCACGAAACGAGAGATTTGTCGAGGATGTCTCAAGCGAGACAAACCATTGCTGAGGATGTTTCAGAGAGGACCAAAAGCCAAGGATGTCTCAAGATATCCTCGGCTTTCGCTCCTCTTGATAATCTCTTTATGTTGGCCTCTGGTGGGCAACTTGTAATATCCCCCCGTGACCCCGAACTTTCTTATCCCTGTGTGTTCATTCTCTGCGGCATATGGTTACCCGGTCCAACTCCCGGGCGGTCCCGGGCCACGGATACCAGAACTCCTGGGCGAGGCCCTCAGTGTTCCTGGAGTGCCCACGGAGCGTCGCCAGCAGGCGCCAAGTTGAGAGGCAAGACCCACGGCCTCAGGCCAGAAACGCGTCGAATGGGCCAACAGTTATTCCAAGACGGTCTCACAAGCGCCCACGACGGCCTCGGAGGCTCCAAGAAGACTCCAAGAGGACCCCAGAAGGAGCACGAGCAGCTGCTATTCCAATTGGAGGAGACACGTGTTTTCCTTCGGTGCTCGATCCTCCTCTTGGCCAAGCTCACGCCCGAGGAGGTGGCCCCTCAGAGCGCATGGCGCGTCAGCCGCCCCCCCTGCTCTACGATGGTGCTGCTCTTCGGTCTCGAGGGAAGCGAGACAGCCAGTCTTTCGAGAAGACGTGGGCGCGACATTCTGAATGCCTGCAGGATCTTTTGCAGCCCATCCAGTTACCAATTTTGCGTTGTGTTTCATAGATTCGCGCTGATTGTGTCACCGCTGATTGGCGTCACCGCCTCTTCTGGCCCCCGAGACGCCCACGATAGCCAAGGAGGCAGCCAATATCGCCCAAAACCAACCGAAAACGACCCCCAAAACAGCCCCAAGACGTCACAAGAGGGCACCAAGACGGCCACCCGGATTTGCAGGCGTTTCCAGAAACTGTTCGCTTCAAGCATGTGTTGGGAGACCCCTATTCAGCCAACCGTTGTGGGCGAATTGGAATTCTTAGAGTTCCACCTGACGCCGGGACTGAATCCCATCCGCCCTTTAGGGCGTAAGGCGGTTTAGGGAGTTTTCTCTTCACCACCCCTTCTTCCCCTTCTGGAAGGGGTTATCACTGTTCCTTATGATACACCCCCTCCCCCAGGCGACGGGGGCCAACCAGGCACCATGCCGACACCATGCCGAACCACCCTCCACCATCCCTGTCAAAAAATCAATACAAACCGCACTCTGCCTCCACATTTGGAGCATGCGCGGCCAACCCGACGCGGCCCCCCCCTACCATCCCTGTCAAAAAGCAATGCAAAGTCTACTTTGGGGCAAAGTCTTGAGTCATGTTCGTGGGACCCGCGAGGACTTTGTATTGTTTTTGAGAAGGACGGCGGGGGTGTCAGCATATTCCCTGCTGCGCGCAAGGCTACCATCCCGGCCAAAAAACAATACAAGATGCACCTCGCGGCTAAATCTGGATCATGCGCGGCCATCCCGCGATCACTGTCAAGTGGTTTTTGACAGGGACGGCGGGAGTGGTGGCGCGTGGCTTGCTGTGCGCAGGCCCACCAGACACAATGATGGGCATCGGTTTTCACCAAGGATGGCGGGGGCCGACATGTTTCCCGATGTGTGCTGTCACGTGCGCAGGCGCACCTGACGCACTCTGCACGTGCTCCGAACGCGTCGCACCTGGCGCGGTCGGAGAAATTTCCAGGTCGCGAAATTCCAAGCTGCGGAAGAGTTTCTCGGAATCGCGCCCGCCCGCCCACCCCCCTTCTCTCGCCCCTGAGCCCGAGTTTCAGGGGGTATCTCGAAATTCCACGAAGCCCGCCGCACACACACACACACCTTCAGCCGCCCCTCGCGGGACTTCGAGAAGCGCCTGAATTGTCCGTTTCTGGGCGGCGGAGAGGTGTTTCGAAAGGGCATCCGGCCCCTGACCCCCCTGCACCCGTCGGGACATTCCGAGAAATCTCAGATCGTTATGGGGAAATCACAAGGTACCGATACCGCTACTCCCTGGACCTCTCCCGGGGTGCGTTCTGACCAGAATTTCAAAGAGAATCCAATAGTGGCGATGAGGGCCTCCGAGGAGTCCCCAAAAGAGGAAAACGGGCGCAGGGTAGTGGTACGGGTACCTTTTCCTTCTCTGACGTCAGTTTCCAGGCTGCAGCAGTTTCTCGGTATTGCGCCCGCCCCCCTCCCACCGCTCGCCCCCAACCCTCAGTCTCCTAACGCGGCCCGCCGTCACCCATCCTCCGCCGCCGCCCCGCGGGGGATGTCAAGATGAATGCTCGAAGCCGTGAGCGTCTAGGCTGCGAAGAAAGTCGATGAGGCAACTACTGGGAGTTTTTGTCGGAAAGATTTAAGGAAGATTAAGCCCCATTTGGGAGCTGTTACATCGGAGTGGGCCTCGGACAAAGCAGGATTAAGCCAAATTAAACGGGATTAAGCGGAACTAAGCCGGATTAGCGGGATTCAGCCGGTTTTCGGATCAGGGCAAAATCCGAACGTTTGACCTCTCAGGAGTTGCATCCGAAGGAAGTGTCTCGAAATTACGCCACGCTGCCGCCCCCCCGCCCCCGCGCAGGAAAGTTCGAGAAGCCCGTGCGCCGTCAGTCTCTGGGCTGCGGAGGAGATTTTACGAAACGCCCCCCCCCCTCGTGCGGGGATTTTCCAGAAAAAGCTGTAAAATCGCAAGTTTTGAAACTGCTGAGGAGCTTCTCGGAAAGTAGGTGGGGGTGCCGCTGTAGGCGCTGTGACTACTACGATCGCGCCCTGATGCGCCCGCTCTGCCGCTGGGTGCGTCTCGCTGGCGGGCCGCACGTGGAATCAGGATTCAAGCCGAACTCGGCGACGCCATGGGAGGCAACCCAGAACTTTGATTTCTGAAACTCGATTTAGCGAAAACTCGCAGTTTCGAACTTGTGCTTTCCTGGTGGCAGAATGCGCTGTGTGGGCCTGCATAGAGCCACTGGAACGTGAGACCATAGATTTGGACCTGCCAAACCTGACCCCGGTGCCCCTACCACGCGTTCTAGACTTGGCGAACCGACCATCACAATCTGGACCCGGGAGGCCTCGAACGGTGAGGACCTGATGTGCCGGTGCCCAAACTCCCCCCCGGCCCTCCAGCGAAAACATGCCGCGCCCTGTGGACCTGGGAAGTTTGCAGTGGCGAGCAGCCTGTGCCTGCCACGCATGCTGGACCTGCGACGCACCATCATCGATGCATCCCCCCTTGAGCCCATCCCCGTCCACGGTGGTTTTCGGATCACATCGCGGGCCTCTGGCGGCCGCTCGGGGCGATGCGGGCACCCCCGGACAGGCGCAGCCGCTGGGCAGGCGCAGCCGCTGGAAGGCACTCCGAGGCTGGAAAGCTGCGGAGACAACGAAAACGCCCGAGAACTTCGAACATCGACCTCCCCCGCGGAAAAGCTCGAACCTCTGGTGGACAAGCGTGGAATAAACCGCGAGCGACTCCGTGGGGTGCGCGCCCCACAACGGCGGGGTAATACGCGACACGGCAGCCTGGCCAAACTGGCTGGTCGCCACTGGGTGCTCCAAGAAAGGCAGCGGGCGACGGCGAATCGCCTGAAGCCTCTACGACAACACTTATCTAGCCACCAGCTGCCACTCTCTGGAGAGCGTTGATGGGCCTGTTTGCCACCACCTCCACCACCATAAGTTGGAGGGGGGAAGGAGGTGGAGGAGGGGGAGGGGGAGGGGGAGGGGGAGGAGGAGGAGGAGGAGGAGGAGGAGGAGGAGGAGGAGGAGGAGGAGGAGGAGGAGGAGGACCCCCTCCCCCTCCAACTTATGGTGGTGGTGGTGGTGGTGGAAAACAGCCCCCTCAAGCATGCCTCTTCATTCTGCCCCCTCATCCCACGCCCGCGGTAACAGTTTCTGCACGCCGAGACAAATCCGGATAACGATATCGACAGGCCTAAAGACCGACCGCCTGGCACGCGCCCAGCGAGGAACATCATAAAACCAGAGCTCTCGAGCTGAAAGTGCGCTAGCGGAAAAATTCTCTTCCTGCTCGCCTCTTTCCGAGGATCGAAACAAGGATCGAAAAACCAGAGCGCTGCGCTGCTTCAAGAGGTTCCAGTGAGTGCTTTCTCCCATCCCTGTCCCCCCCCCCGCCTCCCTCGTCCCCCGCTCTGCTCCCTCCGCCCTCCACCCTCGCTCCTCCGCTATCATCCCTCCTTCCTCCTTCCTCCTTCCTCCTCCTCCTCCTCCTCCTCCTCCTCCTCCTCCTCCTCCTCCGCCTCCGCCTCCGCCTCCGCCTTCTCCCTCCCCCCTCCCTCCCTCACTCCCTCCGCCCTCCCTCCCTCCCTCCCTCCCTCCCTCCCTCCCTCCCTCCCTCCGCCCCCTCCTCGGCAAACCCTCGAGAGCAACCACAAGGCCACCGCAAACGAACGCCTCCCCATTCGTCTCCAGAAGCCTTCGGGAACACCCTCCGCCTTCCGCTCTACGCCCCCACCTCCCTCTTGGTCCCCACAGGTGTCGGTCCTCGTGTGGGTCTCCAGAGGTCAAGGGGGAAACTGGAGGAGCAGAAGGAGGAAAGCAGCGAGTGGGAGGAGGAGGAGGAGGAGGAGGAGGAGGAGGAGGAGGAGGAGGAGGAGGAGGGGGAGGAGGACGGGGAGGACGGGGAGGAGGAGGAGGAGGAGGAGGAGGAGGAGGAGGAGGAGGAGGACCGAGGGTCGAGGATGTGGTCGAGGAGGAGATCTCTGAAGACCTTTCCCCCCTCCCTCCCTCCCCCCATGGAGTACGGCGTACTACGCCATCTCAGGGGCTACAGTGAGCGGGGTGAATGACAAGGAAAAGGAGGGTGAAGCGGTAAGGAGGGAAGGGAAGGAGGAGGAGGAGGAGGAGGAGGAAGAGGAAGAGAGAGAGGAGATGCAGCACGAGGAGCCATTTACCCGTGAAAGGAAGGAGGAAGAAGAGAAGGAGGAGGAAGAGGAGAAGAAAGAGGAAAAGGACGATGAGACCCCGTGAGACAGCATGGTAGACTCCATCCCTCGCTCCCTCCTTCCAGTCGGGGCGGGGCAATCACGAAAGGGGGGAGTCAGCGAATCAGCTGCACGGAAATGTTTTCGTTCTGGCGGGGCCAAACCTGGCTGCAAGCAGCACTCCTCGTGGCATCCCCTTTTCCAAATTCGTCCGCCCCGATCTCCCCTCACCTTCCCCCGATCCCCCCGATCCCTCCTCACCCTTGCCCCCGATCACTCCCCTTCCTCAGCCTCCCCCTCCCCCTCCCCCCCACCTTCTTCCACGTAAGGAGCCCCCCCAAATCGCACCAGACCACCAGCCGTGTCCGTACGCCATGCGTTTCGCGTGAGACTCCCTTGCGGCTCCTGCCCTAGCGCCGCGAGCATCCAACGTAAAGCTTTCAACGCTAACAAAGATGGAGGGCTGGTCGTTTTCAAAAAGCGGCTCTCGTCTTTGCGCCGCGCACATTCGTCCTTAATCTTCTATCAGAAACGTCCACCGACTGCAAAGATGGCGGCCGGCTCGTTTACAAAATGCGGCTCCAACAAATTCACGGATGGAGGCCGAGCCGTTTTCATTTTTCAATATGCGGCTCTTGCTTCCTGAGATGTCCTCTCACTCTGTGGCATGAAGTCCCGAATTCCGCAACAATTGCAAAGATGGGATATGGATATGTTTGAACATAGGGCTTTCGCATGAGACATCCTCAAGCTTGACGGCCAAGCGTTTGAAATCTTGCAGCACTTACATGGGTGGATGGCTGATCCCTAAAACAACGGCACTACCATGGGACAACTCCTTGAAGCCTGTCATACTGCCTCTTAGGTCGCAGAATGGATGGAGGATCCTTTACAAAACGGGGTCTTGCCTGAGTGGCAGTCCCACCAGGCGCTCAAAGTGGAAAGGAACAGGTATCGGAGGTGAGGGGGTGAGATCGAAGTGGAACGCAAAGCCCCCCTACCTGGAAATCGATTTCGGTTTCGTGTTCGTGCGTGCCGTGCGGGCGAGGCGAAGCTGCGTGGGCGGGCGAGAGAAAGTCTCCTGTGGCTGAAGCGCGGCAGGACCAAATGACTCCCTTCCAGGCGGCCGGGGCCCCGCGGTGTCCCGCCGGTGTCCCGCTGGTGTCCCGTGTGGCTGAGGCGCGGCCGGACCAAATGATTCTCTTCCGGGCGGCCGTGGCCCCGCGGTGTCCCGCCGGTGTCCCGCGGTGTCCCGCGGTGTCCCGCGGTGTCCCGCGGTGTCCCGCGGTGTCCCGCGGTGTCCCGCGGTGTCCCGCCGGTGTCCCGCGGTGTCCCGCGAGGATGATGATGATGATGATGATGATGATGATGATGAGATGATGATGATGATGATGATGATGATGATGATGATGATGATGATGATGATGATGATGATGAGATGATGATGATGATGGTGTCCCGATGAAGATGATGATGATGATGTTGATGATGTTGTCGATGATGATAGTGTCCCGATGATGAGGATGATGATGCTCATGATAATTATGTTGATGATGATGACGATGATGATGATGATGATGATTCCGATGATGTTGGTGATGATGATGATGATGATGATGGAAATGGTGTCCGGGCGATAATGATGTTGATGATGATGATGCTGTTGATGATTATGGTGTCCCGATGATGATGCTGATGATAATGATGATGGTGATGATGATGATGGTGATGCTGATGGTGTCCCGATGATGATAATAATGATAATGACGATGGTGATGATGATGCTGCTCATGATGATGGTGCCCCAATGATGATGATGATGATGATGATGATGATGTTGTTGTCGATGATGATGATGATGATGTCGATGATGATGATGATGATGATGATGATGATGATGATGATGATGCGATGGTCATGATGATGATGGTGTCCCGAGGATGATGACGATGTTGATGATAATGTTGATGATGAGAACGATGGTGATCATGGTGGTGTCCCGATTATGATGATGATTATGATGATGCTGCTGATGATGATGACGATGACTGTGTCCCGATGATGATGATGATGTTGATGATGAGATGATGATGGTGATGATGGTGATGATGATGATGTTGTCCCGATGATGATGCTGACGTTGATGATGATGTTTATGATGATGATGACGATGATGATGATGACGGTGCCCTCATGATGATGACGATTTTGGTGATGTTGATGTTGATGATGCTGATGACGATGACGATGACGATGACGATGATGATGATGATGATGATGATGATGATGATGACGTTGATTGTGAGAGCGGTTGTGATATCGATAGTGAGATCGATATTGAGACCGAATGTGAGATCGATTGTGTGATCGATTGTGAGATCGATTGTGAGATCAATTGTGAGATCGATCGAATGAGATAGATCGAGTGAGATCTATGGTGAGATCGATCGAGTGAGATCGATCGAGCGAGACCGATAGTGAGATCGATACTGAGATCGATAGTGAGACCGATCGAGTGAGACGTTGGTTCCCCCCCCGAACCTCCTTATCACCCGAAGGGTGGTCGTATAGGTATAGAGACTTATGAGGAGGGGGCTTGGGATCAGAGGGTGTCTTGCAGCATCGCTGACGCATCCTGCATCTAAGATGGTCGTCCCCCTACTCCTCACACCCTTCGCTCTCCGCCTCCTCCTCCTCCTCCTCGTCCTCTTCCTACGCCTCCTCCTCCTCCTCCTCTTCCTCTCTGTCTTCTCCCCCAGGGACCTTCCACCCGCAAAGGAACCACGACTTCTTTTCGTCCTCCTCCACCCTCCTCCGGCCCTCCCTCCCCTCAGTGCTCCGTCCCTCCTCCCTTGAACGAAGGATTGCAGAAAAACCCATTGCAAAAAAACCCTCGTTCCCTGAAGGATTGCAAAAAAAACCGCCTTTTTGCAAAATCCCCCGCCCTCACTTGAACCCTCCTTGAACGAAGGGTTTTTTTTGCAATCCTTTTTGCAAGCCCTCATCCCTCATGGCACCCCCCGCCTTCTCAAAACGTCGGCTACTAAAAACTTGCGAGGGCGGGGCGAGCGCTGTGCGGCGCCCCGCCTCCCTCCGCGAACCCGAGGACCGGAGGGGTCGGGCCTCGAGGATCGGGGCTCCGCGGACTGGGGTTCCTTCGTCGAGGTTCGTGATGGGCCCACTTTCCACCACCACTACCAGATGTAAGAGAGGGAGGAGGAGGAGGAGGAGGAGGAGGAGGAGGAGGAGGAGGAGGGCCTCCTCAGCCTCCCTTCTCCCCCGTTCTAAAAATGGCAGTGGTGGTGGAAAATTTGCCCATCAGTTCGGGGGACCAAGCTTGGAGCCTGCCTGGGCCTGTAGAAGCCCCCAGGGCCTCCAGGGACCTCCAAGGATCTCCACGGGGAACGTCCAAGGGACCTCCAGAGGCGTCAGATCCAAGCGTCGCGAACAAAAACAACAATATTATTAAAAAAGGCGACGGGCGCGTCGTTGCCCCATTCTGGGCCCCAGGGGCCCTCGCGCATCGGTGCGGCTCGAGATACACGCAGAGAGAAGACAGTGTCGAAAGTTCTGGTCGTGACTTCCCGACGCTGCATTCGCCTTCGCGACGTAGGATCGTGGTCGAGGCACCTCAGGGGCGGACCCCTGGGGCATCTAGCACGCGGACCGTCCAATCCAAAGCCCTGACCCCCCGGTGTCTGTCCGTCGGCCGATCAGTACGGCCCTGCGGCCTGCTTCACGTTGCCGTCGGTGCCGACGCTGGGGCAGCTCCCGGGCGTGTACTTGCCCATGACTGCATCGAAATTCGCGTTGGCCCTCGCCTTCAGTGCCTTCTGCGCGGCCGCCTTGTTCTCCTCCTTGCCCAGCCAGGTCACGATGCACGTCTTCTGCAGAGCCTTGCCGTACGAGAATGAGAGGTGCCAGGGCATCTTGTCCTTGAAGAGCTTGTTCATCATGTTCAGGTTGATGGTTGCCACCTCCTCGTTGTCCTCGTCCAAGGCGGTCTCGCCAGACAGGAAGAAGATGCCCGGTAACGCTGGAGGCACTGTGCGGAGCAGCGCCTGAACTGTGAGCGTTGCGATTGTTTCAGTGTCAGCCTTCGGGCCGCCGATGCCGTTCTTCACCATGTTCGGCTTCAGGAGGCAGCCCTCCAGGTAGACGTGGTGATCCGCGAGAGCCTTGAACTGGGCGGCCAGCACCTTCTCGGTCACCTTCGCACAATCCGCCAACGTGCCCTTAGGCACGAAGTGGGCGTTCCCTCAGGTCCTATCCCTAATCCTCTAGGCCATAATCCTCACTCCTGAGGAGTCTCTTAGGGGTCTCGCCCCCAACTTGCCAAATCTTCTTAGGCTCGGCGCGTGCCCCGATGGGGTTCCTGGCATCTCCCCGAATAACTTGTTGGGGCCCAAGAGGGCCCCAAGACGGGCCAAAAGAGCCCCAGTAGACTCCCAAGACGGTCCAATGGGGCCCCGATACGCCCACAGATCACACCAAGACGCCCAAGATGGCCCCAAGACGGCCAAGAAGCCTCCAAGACGCCCCAAGAGTCCTTCTAGAGGCCTCCCAAGTGGGCCCCAAGAGGCGAAAATGATTGATTGTCATTTGATGTTTGAAGGTTTTTGGCGTTCTCGCCTTTTCGGCTTCCCGACGCTCCAAGACAGCCAAAGAGGCCCCCAAGATCGCCGCATGACGGCTCAAGAGGCCTCAAAGAGGACCCCGAAACGGCCCAAGAGAACCCCAAGACGGCCAAAAAGGCGCCCAAGACGGCTCAAAAGGCCCCAAAGACAGCTCCACGACGGGGCCAAGATGGGGGACCCGAACGGACATTTCGAGCCTTCGGCGCCGAGGGGCTCCCAGGAGGCTCCAACGGCCCCCAAGAGGCTCCGAAGAGACCCCAAGAAGCATTGTGGCACGGTGGCGGGTTGGGCCGAAGGCCATTCGATCCGCCGCCCCCTGTCGATTCATCGCAGGGGTGCCTGGCGTGCTGAATCCTCTCGGCTTGGGTTGTGGCTCTTTTTCCAAAAAAACTCCCCCTGGGGCTTCGGCCAGTCCCGCCGGCCACCCGGAAGGCCCGCAATTTTCAACTGTGTTCGCTCAAGATGGCCCAAGATGGTCTCCAAGATGGCCACGTTGGCCCAAGATGGCCTCCAAGATGGTCCAAGATGGCCTCCAAGTCCGCCCAAGATGGTCCAAGACGGCCTCCCAGACGGCCAAAGAGAGTCCAAGAAGGCCAAAGACGGCCCAAGAGGCCCCCCAGAGGCCTCCAAGACGGCCCAAGAGGCATCCAAGAGGTCCTCCAGGAGGGCCCGAAGAGGCCAAAATCTTAGATGTTCCTTAGGGTTTAATAAGCTTTCAACATTCGCTTCTTCTCGGCTTTTCGACGACCCAAGACGGCCCAAGAGGCCCCCAAGATCGCCCCCACAGCGCCCAACAGGCCTCCAAGATGGCCTCAGGACTGCCCAAGAGGCCCCCAAGACGGCCCCAAGAGGGCACAAAGACGACCCAACAGGCCTCCAAGACGCCCAAGATGGCCTCTAAGACGGCCCTGGAGCACCCCAAGAGGACCCCAAGTCGGCCCAGAAAGGCCCCCCAAACGGCTTCCGATGGCGTCAGACGGGCCAGGAGCCCACCAAGATGGCCGAAGTTGGCTCGAAGCTGGCCCACGACGGCCCAAGAGACCTCCCAGAGGGCGGTGTTCGCAGGATTTTGACATTTGCTTCGTTTCGGCCTTCCGACGGCCCGAGACGGCCCAAGAACCCCCAAAGATCGCCCAATGATCGCCCAAGAGGCCAAGATGGCCCCAGAACGGCCCCAGGAAGCCCCCAAGGCGGCCCCAAGAGGCCCCCAAGGCGGCCCAGGAAGCTCAAGACGCCCAAGATGGCCTCCAGCACGGCCCTGGAGCACCGTAAGAGGGCCTCAAGTTAGCCCAGAGGGGCCCCCCAAACGGCTTCCGACGGCGTCGGACGGGCCAGGGGCCCACCAAAACGGCCGAAGTTGGCCCTAAGATGGCCCAAGACGGCCCAAGAGGCCTCCCAGAGGGCATCCAGGAATGGCCGAAAAAGCCAAAACCATTGACCTCCCATGAGTTGTTGAAGGATTGTGGCATTTGCTTTTTGTTTCGGCTTTCCGACGGCCCGAGACGGCCCCAAAAGATCGCCCAAGAGACCCACGACGGCCCCGAGAGGCACTCAAGACGGCCCAAGAGGCCTCCAAGACGCTCAAGATGGCCTCCAAGACGGCGCAAAAGCCCTCCAAGACGTCCTCCAAAAAGGCCCGAAAGGGTCAAAATGGCCTCCACACGGTCAAGATGACCTTCAAGAGGCCCACGTGTTCCCCGAAGGCTTTCCAAACCGATTCGGGGAACGCATGGTCCGATAGCTTGGCAGGTCTGGCCTCAAAGTTCGGCCGCATAGGCGCTTCCAAAAAGGCAGGGGGCGGCGGTGATTCGCCGTAGGCGTCTTCAATCCGCCGCCCCCTGTCGATTCATCGCAGGGGTGCCTGGCGTGCTGAACTATTTCGGTGTTGGTTCTTTTTCCAAAAGAACTCCCCCTGGGGCGTCGGCCCGTCCCGCCGGGGTCCCAGAAAGGACCTCAATCCGGAAAAGAAGTCCCCCATGACGGCTCAATATGGCATCCAAGACGGCCACGTTGGCCCAAGATGACCTCCAAGATGGTCCAAGTTGGCATCCAAGTCCGCCCAAGATGGTCCAAGACGGCCTCCCAGACGGCCCAAGAGGCCCCCCAGAGGCCTCCAAGACAGCCCAAGAGGCATCCAAGAGGTCCTCCAGGAGGGCCCGAAGAGGCCAAAATCTTAGATGTTCCTTCGGTTTTTGAAGGATTTGGGCATTCGCTTCTTCTCGGCTTGCCGACGACCCAAGAGGCCCCCAAGATCGCCCCCACAGCGCCCAACAGGCCTCCAAGATGGCCTCAGGACTGCCCAAGAGGCCCCCTAGACGGCCCCGAGAGGGCACAAAGACGACCCAAGAGGCCTCCAAGACACCCAAGATGGCCTCTAAGACGGCCCTGGAGCACCCCAAGAGGGCCCCAAGTTGGCCTAGAAAGGCCCCCCGAACCACTTCCGACGGCGTCAGACGGGCCAGGAGCCCACCAAGATGGCTGAAGTTGGCTCGAAGCTGGCCCAAGGCGGCCCAAGAGGCCTCCCAGAGGGCCTCCAGGAAGGCCAGGAAAGGCCAAAAACAAGATCGCCCCCACAGCGCCCAAGAGGCGTCCAAGATGGCCTCAGGACTGCCCAAGAGGCCCCCAAGACGGCCCAAGAGGCCCCCAAGATCGCCCCAACAGCACCCAAGAAGCCTCCAAGATGGTCTCAGGACTGCCCAAGAGGCCCCCAAGACGGCCCCAAGAGGGCACAAAGACGACCCAAGAGGCCTCCAAGACGCCCAAGATGGCCTTTAAGACGGCCCTGGAGCACCCCAAGAGGGCCAAAAGTCGGCCAAGAAGGGCCCCCCAAACGGCTCCCGACGGCGTCAGACGGGCCAGGAGCCCACCAAGATGGCCGAAGTTGGCTCGAAGCTGGCCCAAGACGGCCCAAGAGGCCTCCAAGAGGGCCTTCAGGAAGGCCAGAAAAACGCCAAAAACAAGATCGCCCCCACAGCGCCCAAGAGGCGTCCTCCAAGATGGCCTCAGGACTGCCCAAGAGGCCCCCAAGACGGCCCCAAGGGGGCACAAAGACGACCCAAGAGGCCTGCAAGACGCCCAAGATGGCCTCTAAGACGGCCCTGGAGCACCCCAAGGGGGCCCAAAGTCGGCCCAGAAAGGCCACCCAAACGGCTCCCGACGGCGTCAGACGGGCCAGGAGCCCACCAAGATGGCCGAAGTTGGCTCGAAGCTGGCCCAAAGCGGCCCAAGAGGCCTCCAAGAGGGCCTTCAGGAAGGCCAGAAAAGACCAAAAACGAGATCGCCCCCACAGCGCCCAAGAGGCGTCCAAGCTGGCCTCAGGACTGCCCAAGAGGCCCCCAAGACGGCCCCGAGAGGGCACAAAGACGACCCAACAGGCCTCCAAGACGCCCAAGATGGCCTCTGAGACGGCCCTGGAGCACCCTAAGAGGGCCCCAAGTTGGCCCAGAAAGGCCCCCCGAACCACTTCCGACGGCGTCAGACAGGCCAGGAGCCCACCAAGATGGCCGAAGTTGGCTCGAAGCTGGCCCAAGACGGCCCAAGAGGCCTCCAAGAGGGCCTCCACGAGGGCCTCCGGGAAGGACAGAAAAGGCCACAAACACTAATTTGCCATTTGTGGTTGACTGATTTTGACATTTGCTTCGTTTCGGCCTTCCGACGGCCCGATACGGCCCAAGAGCCCCCAAAGATCGCCCAAAGATCGCCCAAGAGGCCTGAAAGATGGCCCCTGAACGGCCCAAGAGGCCCCCAAGACGGCCCCAAGAGGCCCCCAAGACGGCCCAGGAAGCTTTTGAGACGCCCGAGATGGCCTCCAAGACGGCCGTCTCGGGCGGCCCAAGAGGGCATCCAGGAAGGCCCGAAAAGGCCAAAATCATTGATTTCTCGTGGATGGTTGAGGGATTGTGACATTTGCTTCGTTTCGGCCTTCCGACGGCCCGATGCGGCCCAAGAGCCCCCAAAGATCGCCCAAAGATCGCCCACGAGGCCTGAAAGATTGCCCCAGAACGGCCCAAGAGCCCCCCAAGATGCCCCTGGAGCCTCCAAGACGGCCCAAGAGGCCCCCAAGAGGCTCCTGGAGTATTCCAAGAGGGCCACAAGTCAGCTCAGAGAGGCCCCCCAAACGGCTTCCGACGGCGTCGGACGGGCCAGGGGCCCACCAAGACGGCCGAATATGGCACTAAGATGGCCCAAGACGGCCCAAGAGGCCTCCCAGAGGGCATCCAGGAAGGCCCGAAAAGGCCAAAGTCATTGACCTCCCATGAATGGTTGAAGGATTGTGGCATTTGCTTTTTTCCCCCGAAAGATCGCCCAAGAGGCCCAAGACGGCCCCAAGAGGCCCCCAAGACGGCCCAAGAGGCCTCCAAGACGCTCAAGATGGCCTCCAAGACGGCGCAAAAGCCCTCCAAGACGTCCTCCAAGAAGGCCCGAAAGGGTCAAAATGGCCTCCAGGCAGCCAAGATGACCTTTAAGATGCTCACGTGTTCCCCGAAGGCTTTCCAAACCGACTCGGGGAACACATGGTCCGATAGCTTGGCAGGTCTGCCCTCAACGTTCGGCCACATAGGCGCTTCCAAAAAGGCAGGGGGCGGCGGTGATTCGCCGTAGGCGTCTTCGATAAGCGATATCGTGTTTGCCGTTGGGCACGATCTCCGGCTCAACGATTGGTACCAACTTCTCGCTCTGGCAGATAGACGCGTAGCGCGCCAGAGTGTGCACGGTGTCGGCAATGGCGAGGTCGCTGGGCAGACCTGTCTCGGGGTCTTGCTGGAGGACGTTGCGCCACTTGGCAAAACGAGCTCCCTTAGCATAGGCCTCCGCACACCTCTTCTGGAGGTCATCGAGGCCCACGGTGGAGACCTCGGGGTGGCCAAGCGGCCCGACGTCGGTGCCCCACATGCCCTTCTTGTTGTACGCCTTGTCCACCTTGATCCGCCACCGCGCCTTGCGCACGTTGAGGCGTGGAAGAATGCCACGGGCTGTCTGCTAGGGGGTCTTTGTATTCTACCAGGGACCCCCCCTCCACAAGCATCTGACTGCATGCATCGCCCCCCTCTCCCGAAGCTCCATGGACCACTTCGTCCGCGTCCCGAGCTTCCTAAGAGGGCCCAGGCGGGCAACCAAAGCCGCCAAAATTGCCCAAGATGCCTCGAATACGGAAAAAGATGGCCCCAAGGCCGCCCAAGATGGCCAAAAGACTGCGCAGGGTGCCTCCCAGAGGGCCCAAGAGGGCCACAAGAGGACCCCAAAACTGGGCCCGACGTCATTGATGTTCCATTGGCTTTTGCATGAGTGTTGCAGTCTCGCCTTCTCGGACTTCCGTCAGCTCAAGAAGTCGTAAGAAGCATGGAAGATAGCTTCAAGAGGCCCCCATAAGAGTCCCAAGACTGCCCAATAGGACCCTACGATGGTCCGAGACTTCAAGACGGCCTCAAGCTAGCTGTAGAGGGTCTCCGGAGGGAGCC
This sequence comes from Prorocentrum cordatum, assembly GCA_963575745.1. Lineage (NCBI taxonomy): Eukaryota > Dinophyceae > Prorocentrales > Prorocentraceae > Prorocentrum > Prorocentrum cordatum. The sequence goes on along the minus strand of CAUYUJ010015470.1, from coordinate 308,367 downwards.
AGTACAGCTCCAGAGGACCCTTCGGCCCAAAGCCTTCCTCCAGACGCCCAAGAGGGCCCCAGACGGCCCAAGAAATCTCCAAGACGGCCTACGAGGGCCCAAAAAGGGCCCAAGAGGGCCCCAAAGGGACCCCCAAGACTGCCTCTCAGGAGCCCAGTCCAGCCCCAACACAGCCAAACTGAGAACAATGAAAGCTCCTTGAGAAGCGAGAAAGAAAGATGTCACAAGTGGCGGCCCTACTCGTCCACATCAGATTCCTCCTGCTCCTCCTACTCCTCGAACTCCAGCTCCTGCTGCTCATCCTCCTCCTCCTCGTCCTCAGCAGCAGCAGCAGCACCACCACCATCATCATCATCATCATCATCATCATCATCATCATCATCATCATCATCATCATCATGATCATCATCATCATCATCATCAGCATCAGCATCAGCATCATCATCATCATCAGCATCAGCATCAGCATCAGCATCATCATCAGCAGCATCATCAGCAACATCATCATCAGCAGCATCATCATTAGCATCATCATCATCATCATCAGCATCATCAATCAGCATCGTCATCATCATCATCAGCAGCATCAGCATCCTCAGCGTCATCATCATTATCAGCACCAGCATCAGCATCAGCATCATCATCAGCATCATCATCAGTATCGCCATCATCATCATCATCATCATCATCATTATCAGCATCAGCATCGTCATCATCATTTTCATCATCATCATCATCGTCGGCATCAGCATCATCATCAGTATCATCAGCATGACCATCATCATCAACAACATCAGCATCAACATCATCATCATCATCAGCATCAGCATCATCATGATCATCATCAGCAGCAGCATCAGCATCATCATCAGCGCCGCCACCCCCACCACAACAATACTAATAATCATAAGAGCAGTTACAATAATAATAATCATCGTCATCATCATCATCATAATCAGCATCACAATAACCATCATCGTCGTCATCATCACCGTCGTCACTATCGTCGCCATTGTCGTCACAACCATCACAATCATCAGCATCATCAGCATCATCATCACCATCACGATCCATATCACCACCACCAGTATCACCATCGTCATCGTCGTCATAATAGCAATGAGAAAAAATACGAGTGATAATGATAATAATAATAATAGTCTACATTATCATCACCGTCATAAACATTATCATCACTAGAACTATCATTATCTGTATCATTATCAATATCATCATCGTCATCATCATCACTATCACTAGTACCATCCTATCACAATCACAAATCACCATACCCATTGCCATCACCATAACTATCACCATCACCACCACCACCACACCCACCATCATCATCATCATCATCATCATCATCATCATCATCATCATCATCATCATCATCATCATCATCGTCAACATCGTCATCGTCGTCATTGTGAGTATCATCGTCATCAATATCAGCATCATCACCACTACCATCGTCATCAACCTCATTAACATGATCATCACCACCAACCTCGTCCTC
>CAUYUJ010015470.1:244348-304348 GCA_963575745.1 Prorocentrum cordatum | reverse complement strand
AATCGATTGCCCCTTAAACACTTGTTCGAAACATTCGTTGTCCAAAATTCCTGCGTTCGTGCTCCTGCGAGTTGTTAAGGAATCGTACTCTTTACGACACGTGCATCAAAGTCTGCCCAACAGGCCTGTCGCGCCGCACGACGAAATCATTCGAGCGCCCTTGCGCGCGCGCTGGTGGGCAGGTGGGGGGGGGCGGGGCACGATCCGTGTCAAATAATATCGTGCGGACCACTGTCGGGCGTCGCCCGCGCGCATGTTGAACTCCTTCCGAAACTTCCATCACCGACGCGAAAACGCCGTCGTCGTCATCGGCGTTATCGGCATCGGCGCCGTCACTGGCCGCGCCGTCGTCGTTGTCGTCAACGTCGCCATGATACCGCGCCTGGCCGAATCGCCGACTCGCACTGAAATGCCCGCTGGGAAGTGCCCAACGGTCAGCGCCACCGCGGCCGCGTCGGTCGCGCCGCGCTAGCTGGTCGCTGCGCGCGCGAGCATGCGCGGGCTAGCGGCTAGCGCGGCCGCGGCGATGCGCCAGCCAGCGCCGAGCACTCATCGCAATCGCCGCCGCATGGGTTTTGCAAACCAGGTTGCGGGTGGGCGGATGGGATTATTGCGCGAGCAGTGGAACTGACAATTCAAAACGGAAAGCCATGCATTATCCGTTTTATAAGAACGTGGATCTACCCCCCCCCGGACTTCACGGCATTTCTTCTCGCAGGGCAAATTGCATACGGTTCTGCCCCATCGCCCATCCTGACGACGAACTCATACCATCCCAGGGAGGCCCGTTTCGACCCCCCACTCATCCTCTGCAAAGAATACGTTGCGCGCGCACTCGTTTACAACAAATCAGCCGTTTCCGATACACTCCTGGACTCTATTTTCATATCTGTAATCATATAACTATGAATGACCCCCCCCCAAAAAAAAAAAAAACGTGGCGAAATGCACGCGCGCGTCGTCGGGCGCGCATGCTGAAACCGGTTAAAAAAACTTAACTGTCGTAAGGGTTTCAAAATCGAGCGCCCCAGAAACGTTTGTTAAACATAAAAGCATGGCTTCAATATAAGAACACACAAGCTTGTCATCATGTTCATATCATTATACCAAGCGGGCCTCTCGCGAGCGCATGTCGAAATCGCTCGAACGCCCTGGCGCAGGCGCTGTCGCAAGAAGTCCTAGCACACGACGGGACGAAGTGCGCGAGCGCGTCGACACGCGCGCATGCCGAAATCCTGCAACAACCATAGGTTCGTAATAAGTTCAAAACGAGCGTTCCGAAATCACACGAAAACACATGGTGTTGCACCATTCGTTTTCAAAGAAAATGCCTGCGCGCGCGCCCTGGCAAATGCTCAAGAAAACCATCGATGGTTCAACATTGCGACAACTTTCTGCCAAGCGGGCCCCTTGCGCCTCAACGACGGGACGAAGTGCGCGCACGCGTCGTCGCGCGCGCATGCCGAACTCCTGCAACTTAGGTTCGTAAGAAGTTCAAAAACGAGTGTTCCGAAATCATATTAAAGAACACATGGTTCTGCACCATCGGTTTTCCAAAACATGCCTGCGCGCACGCTCTGGCGAATGCTTAGGAAGACCATAGATGGTTCAACATTGCGATCAATTTCTGCCAGACGGGCCCCTCGCGCCGCATGTGGAACTCATCCGACCGCCCTTGCGTGCGTGCTTGGGGGGGGGGGGGCACGACCCGTGTCGCAAATAACCACACGGGGCATTCGCGCGGGTCGGCCGCGCGCCCATGTCGAACTCTTTCCAAAACCTTCATCGCCGACGCGGGGACATCGTCGCGGTTCCTTTTACAACATGTGGCTCGTGCATTGACGCCGCGCACATTCGTATCACAAATTTGAAACAGATTGACGGATGGAGGGCGGCTATCTTTCAGAATGTGGCTCACGCCGTTGCGCCGCTCACATTCGTCTTGTAAGTTTGCACAAGCTTGTGGGATTCGTATGGTCCAAATCCCAGGAGTGGTGTTCTGGTACGGTTTAGCACTGTCAGTACAACAGCGACGTTGATTCGCGGTGTTGGAACCTCAGGATGGTTTCTGGCACCGCTTAGGCTTGTCAAGACGCAACAGCCACGTTGGTCTGCAACGCTGAAGTCCCAGGAACGGTGTTCTGGCACGATTGGCAATTCTCAAACGGTTATCGTCTACTGGGTCATCTCCCGCAGCGATAAAAAACCATTATGGGCATCAGAGGGTTTACTTCAACATCGTTGGCGCGTCTTGGGTTCACTGGCCCTCCTCGAGGATCCCGCTCCTCGTCCTCCTGCTCCCCCTGGGAGGACAAGAACATACCGATACCGCTACTCCCTGGACCTCGCCCACGGTGCGCTCTGACAAGAACTCCGAGGCGATATCCATCTGTGCCGACGAGGGCCGCCCATGAAGCCCAGGAAGGTGAAAACGAAGGAAGGGCAGCGTTTACAGGAACCTTTTTCCTCGTCTGATCCTCTGCCCTCCTCCGACGACGCCGACGCCGACACCGACGCCGACGCCAACGACGACGACTCCGACGCCGACACCGACGACGACGCCGACGGATGCCGAGGCCGACGCCGAGGCCGACGGCGAGGCCGACGCCGACGCCGACGCCGACGCCGACGACGACGACGCCGACGACGACAAAGTCCGCAAGGTCGGCGACAACGAAGTCGACGAGACAGACCGCCGCGTTGCCTGCGCGAGCGCGGCATTCTGGTCGATGCCGGCCCGCTGGCACAGGTCGAGGAGCCTGCGGAGGCCAGGGGCGTGGTCTCATCCTCCCCCTCCTCCTCCTCCTCCCCCTCCTCCTCCACCTCCTCCTCCACTTTCTCCTCCACCTCCTCCTAATCTTGCTCCCCGCTCCCCCTCCTCCTCCTGCTCCTGCGCTCCTCCTCCTCCCTCTCCTCCTCCCCCTCGGTCTAGGCTAGTGACCAGCTTGGCTCCAGCCAGTCCGGCTCGAACCCCAAGCCAGCACCATAGGAGCTCCCGCTCCGACCATGTCCTCTCGCCTCGCGCTCCCGCTTCGGCATGGATCAGGCGCCGCGGCGCCGCCGGCCCAATCGCACTGCGGCCGAGCGCCGAGCTCAGTATGCACGTGCAGATGGGCGCGCGGCCATGCGGCTCCTGCACGCCTTCACGGAGATCGAACGGCACAGGGGCCAGGGCCTGACGAGCCTCGCCCAAGCGCTCCGCCAAGCGTTGGCTGGCGAGCCGGCTGGTGCAGCCGATGGAGCCCGTCCTGTACCTCCTCCAGGCCCGGCGCCTGAGGGCGAGCAGGCTGGCGCGTCGCCGGCACCAGCATCGACCTCGCAGTTACCCGCAGCCTCAGCGGGACTCCCGCGGGAGAAGGCTGCCCTGGGGAGGAATGGCGAAGCGGTGTAGGCGGGCGGCGAGGTGGAGTTGGCAGCCCCTGGAGGTGCCCCTGACGCTGGTCAGCTTTCTCCGAAGGTTGCGGCATTTGCGGCCGAACAGCCCGGCGCACCACGTGCTGAAGGAGGGTGCGAAAGGCCAGGAGGAGTGGGTTCGCAGGATCCCCCACAGCAACGCCCTGGCGTGTCGTCGGCCGACGGCGGCGCATGGGCCAGGCGGCGCGCGGCGCTGGTTGCAGATGGCGAGACTTTGCGGGGCGGAACCGCTGCTGCCGTGTCTGACCGTCGGCAAGGTGAGGCTTTCGCTTTCACGTCAGATGTCTTGGCCGAGTTGAACAGGGTTACGGAGCAGCAAGGGCAGCCTTCCAGCCTGCTTCACTCCTCATTTCAACGCCAAACGACGACTGCAAGAACCAGTAGCTATGTGTTTTGGTGGGTGGACTTTTTCGCTCGGGAATTTTGTTCGGGCCACTGCAAGAGTCGGGCTCTTCTCCACGGCATCGGAGCGTGCTTGGCTATATTTCGGCTGACCCTGGCCCAGGCCCACAGAGCAAGAAAGGCATATATGATTGTTTATTCTTGCTTGTGGGACTGTATATTCGCTGTTTGCTTGGTGTCAGAGGCGCTCTTGCGGTTTCTATTCATTTTGTTGTCGGGCTTCTCATCTCGCCCCTGGACATCGACAACTGGAGGGACATGAGCGTCTCGCGCAATATGGTGAACGGCTACTTTGTCCTGGTGCGGGGCTTCCTGGTCGTCGCGGCCCTCGTCGTGATCAGGGGGAGGAGTGCCCATGTATGTTTTGCTTCGCAATCTCTCTGAATTCCTCTGAGCGGGCGAGGCTTAATCGTAACCGACATGGTCGCAATATCCCTCACTCCGTAATTAACCCCTCGTTCTAGGCTGGACAATTGGACATGGGAAATAAGCGCCTCCACTCCCTCCATCTCCTCCTCCTCCTCCTCCTCCTCCTCCTCCTCCTCCTCCTCCTCCTCCTCCTCATCCTCCTTGCCGAGCACGTGCGTGCAGGGACATGTGGATGGCTGGAACACCTGCAGCTGGCGGTTTGGAGAGCCCAGGCAGTCAGCAGTTTCCTTTGGCTCCCCTTGAGGGCACTCGAGCGCTGCCCTGTAGCCAGCACCATCAACTACCTAAACGACGCCCCGCCCGAGACCGTAGGACGGGCAACGACCAGGACCCTGGCATTGCGCCTGCCCGGCATGCGTGGCCTCGGCCCGACGGACCTCGAACAGATCGACGCATCTCTGGAGGCACTAGACACGTCTCTGGGAGGCACCAAGCCCCGCAGGACCCAACGCACGAGGGCCCAGGAGCCGACGTGAGCTGGCGTCCACCCGCCGGCAGCCTCCTGCCGCCCCTCCCGCCACCGCCGAGGAAGCCTCTTGCCCGGGACCGACGCCTGCCCGGCAGGAGACGGAGCCTGCCCATGACTACCTACCAAACCACCCCAACCCAACCAGAAGTCCCGAATTTGGCCCGAATTTCGGGTGGGGGGGGTACGGGTTCCACGTGTTTTTTCCATGTTCCCAGACCGCCCCCCCACTGGAAATGGAGGGCATATCGTGGCCTTCGGGTTGGGTTGGGGTGGTCTGGTGGGCGGTGAGCCCACCCGACCGGCCCCGTGCATCGAGGCACCGGAGCCTCCCTTGACGAGGAGCCCGTCGTCCCCCCCTATTCCTGGTTCCCCCTCCTCTCTCTCCCCCCCCCTCCTCCGCTCCCCCCTCCCTCCCTCCCTCCTCCCACAGCCCTCACGCCGGCCCGGCTCGTTCGCAGCCGTCGGAAGCGAGCTGAAGCCAAGGAGAGGCGCAGACGAAGCATCGCCCCTCGGTCTTTTACATCGACCATCTGGCCCGACGAGGCTCGAGCAGCCCACTCCTCGCGGGCTCCCAAAAGGCCCAAAAGGTCTGCACATCACAGCCATCGTCCAGCGCCGCCCGTCGAGCGCAGGGGCGGGAAGAGCGGTGGAAAGATTCCCCTCCTCCTCGTCCTCCTCCCCGTCCTCCCCCTCCTCCTCCTCCTCCTCCTCCTCCTCCTCCTCCTCCTCCTCCTCCTCCTCCTCCTCCTCCTCCTCCTCCGCCTCGGAGGTTCCGAGGGTTTTTGGGGCTCCTCCTCATGCCTGTTCCTTCTCCCACCACGCGCGCGCGCTGTCGCTGGAGGAGACAACCCCAAATCAGTACCAACACCACCATGTTGGCAAAGAGCAGCGGAGGGTATTCGCACTGGTGCGGTGTCCCTGTTTTTCGGCGTCCCGCCCGAGGCACCACCAACCCCCAGCTCGGAGAGGCTCGGGAATCTTCTGACCCGGGTCAGTCCAGACCCGGGCCAGTCAGGCCCTGCAGGATCCTGCAGGATCATGCGACCCTGGCCCTGCAGGATCCTGCAAGATCCAGTGCTCTAACTGACCCCCGTCTGCGTTGAACCTCTGTCTCCTGATCCCCCGAGAGGCATCGTCGACCTCACCACCGGGGGTTGGGCTCTTTGGGGGAGGCTGTTGACAGCTATCGAGGGCTGCGGGCCTCTGAGGCCCCTCCGTCGTCTCCACGTCACGACGCGGCCCTGCGAACCCGGCTTGGACCAGATCTCCAAGAGTCGCGAAAACAGACGACGCCTGGTTTGTCGATGCTTCGGCCTCTGGGGGACGCCTCAGAGCTCCGAGGTCGAGGGACGTGTCGCAGCCGCCAGACTATAGCTGTCATCGTTTCTAAAGTGTCCCCGTGGTCGTTTCCGACTCGGACATCTCTAAGAAAAAAACACCACTCATAGATCCAGTGCAAACTGCAGGATGGGAAGGAGTGGAGGGGGGAGGGGGAGAACGGGGAAGGAGATGTGTCTAGCACATATGCATACACATGCGAATACAAGGCCACAACGCACGACGAATGTGACCACTGTGAAGAAGACGTGCGCGTGAATATTTACGAGAGCCATGCGCGCGCTACGTACGCGCTTGGGCTCTAGTCGACTCTGGCGACTCCGTGCATAAGCATTACATGAAGGCCTAGGCACCAGGGAACAGGGCCCCATGCGTAGACCCCCTTCCTTTCTCCCTTTGGGCTGCGGGGCCTCCTGGGGGGTGGCTCCGGACTCTAGGGGCGGGCGAAGGGCCGTCTGAGAGCGCTGCGGGATGCGTCGGCCGAGGGCCCCAGAGGCTTCAAGATCACCCGAAGGCGGCCGCAAGAGAGCCAGAGAAGAATCCCCACCTGACCCTAATCAGTCAAAATCTGGGGAGCCCCTTATGCTTTGAAGAGGTGGGGGGTGGATGCCCGACCCAACTTTCCGGCCGAGGATGACTACAAGAGGGCGCAGGAGACGTCGATGAACGAATACGGGCGGGCCCCGAAGGGAGGAGGAGGAGGAGGAGGAGGAGGCGGAGGAGGAGGAGGAGGAAGAAGAAGAGGAGGAGGAGGAGGAGGCGGAGGAGGAGGAGGAGGGGGAGCCGGAGGAGGAGGAGGAGGAGGAGGAGGCCCCTCGATGGGCTTCCAGCGCCTCAAGGTGTGGGGTCTGTGGGCTCGGCGGGCGGGCGTGGGACCGTCACGGGCCACGGGGCGCGTCCGGGGGGCTCCCAGACCGCCGTGGGCCCCAGTGGGCGCATGCTGGGGGTCCGTCTTGAGGGATATATCGCGGAGCCGTTGTGCTGGGGCTGTCTTGGGCCCCTCTTGGGCCCTCTCGGCGTTTTCTTGCTCGGGTCCGGGCTCTCGCTGGACAGTTCCTCATGTCCTCCAGTCAACCCGTATAGTAAGGATACGCCATAAGGATGCAAGGGCCTTGGAGGGCCATGTCGACACTTTGCGAGCAGGGCGCGGTCGGCGAACGCGACCAAGGATGGGCCGCAGGGAAGGACACAAGGGTAACCTCGGAAAACCGATCATCCTTACTTTGCGGGTTTGCTGTAGGAGTAGAGCCTTGAAATTGCGCAACAGCTAACTAACTGCATGGATCGAATGCGGATCGTCTTCAGAAATGGACTGTCGTTGGGCTCTTCATTGGACTTTCTGACTCTTCCTCTTGCCATTCCTTGCGGAGAGAACGGTTGAATATTAGAATGAAAAACTGAATAAACATACACTTCCGAAGTTCCGCGAGGATTTCTTGGATCGGCGCTGGAGGCGACGCCAGGATAGTCAAGCAACGATCCAAAAAGTCCGCAGCGACCTCCGATTAAAATTATGAAAACAGAAGCGATGGAGGGCAGGCCCTTTCCGAAAGGAGACCCCCGCCTGCACTGCCAGCCCACAGGGCGATCGCCTAGCAAGGAGGCGCCTGCCGCGGTGGAGAGGACTGCGTGCGAGGACCTACGAGGGGGGGATCTACGAAGGGAAAATAGGCTACATCACCGTTCGTGCATCCTGGGCTTACACTATACTTCCCCCTCCGTTTCCTCCTCCTCCTCCTCCTCCTCCTCCTCCTCCTCCTCCTCCTCCTCCTCCTCGTTTGCCTCCCCCTATTCCTCTCCTCCTCCGCCTCCTCCTCCTCTTCCTCCTCCTCCGCCTCCTCCCCCTCCTCCTCCTCCTCCTCCTCCTCCTCCTCCTCCTCCTCCTCCTCCTCCCTCCTCCTCCTCCTCCTCCTCTGCCTACCCCTCAGAGCTTAATCAAAGCTAGTGGCGCCAGTGTCGCTCAGACGACGCCATCCTCCTCCCCCTCCCCCTCCTGCTCCTGCTCCTCCTCCTCCTCCTCCTGCTCGTCATCCTCCTGATCCTGCTCCTCCTGCTCCCCCCCCTCCTCCCCCTCCTCCTCCTCCTCCTCCATTCCTCGTCCTTAAAAATAACTCCTCCCTGTCGCACCCCGAGACCAGTCTCCAGGGCGGGCCGGGCGTTTCGCCTGAGACTTCCTCGCCGCCCATGACTCTGAAGCTTAGAAATTGGCAGCGACAGCTTCACAGATGGAGGGCGTTCGCGCGTTCGCGCGGCGCACATTCGGGTTGCAACTTTGCAGGAGAATTACAGCTTGAGGGCGGCTCGTTCTCGAAATGCGGCCCTCGCCTTAGCGCGGCGCACATTTGTCGTCAAAATGCGCGAGAGCTTCACGGATTGAGGGCGAGTGGTTTTCAAAATGTGGCCCTCGCCCTAGCGCGGCGCACTTTCGTCTATATATATATATATGTTTATATATATATATATACACATATATTTATATATACACACACGCACTAGAACCATCGCGCGCGCTTCGCGCGCGTTTTGGTTCTAGCCGAGATCACGGCAAGGCCTTGGCAGAAATATCAAGACAGGCCTTTTCTTATGTGCATGTATACATATATCTATGTCCGTCCTTCTCCTCCTCCTCCTTCTCCTCCTCCTTATTCTTCTTGTCCCTCCTCCTTCGTCCTCTTCCCCCTCCCCTCCCTCGCCTGTCTCTTTCCTCCGTTTCCGTAGTTCCCTTCCTTCTCCTCCACCACCTCCTCCTCCTTCCTCATTTGCTTCTGCTGCTCCTACACGTTCTTCTCCTCCTCCTCTTCTCTCTCCTTTTCCTCCCCCTCCTCCTCTTCCTCCTCCTCCTCCTCAATATCCCCTGCCCTTCCTCCTCCTCCCCCACCACTTCCCTGGCCCGGGCGCCCCCCGATCCGGGCGCCCCCCCCCTGGCCCGGATACCTCTGGGAACCGTGGGCCCCAAAACCCTCGAAGTCGGCCCCAGGAGCCCTCCGAATCCTTCGGTCCCTGGACGCCCCTGACCTCTAGGATCGAAGATCCTCAATCGCGGCCCCACGACCCATCGGCTTCCGAGACTCTTCGGCCCCGCGACCCGCGGAGTGACGAGGAAGGACACACGGCAGAAGCAAGGGAGAGAGAGAGGGAGAAGTCGAGGGGAAGCAGGAAGAGGCGGAGGAAGAAGAGGGAGAGGAACAGGAATAGGAGGAAGAGCAGCCAGAGGAGGATCAGAGAAAGGAGGAGGAGGGGGAAGGGCCGCCCAGGAGGGATCAGGCGATTGAGCAAGGGGATAGGACTTATGTTCCCGGGAGTCTCCCTGGGAACAGATTGCGCGATAGGAGGCGGAGGAGCCCGAGAAAGAAGAAGAGGGGAACGAGAAGGAGGATAACATCGGCGAGGTGGAGAAAGGGAGGCACGCGGAATTACATTCCTGGGAAGCTTCCCGAGAACCTATTTCGCGACAGCAGGAGGAGGAGCCCGAGAAGGAGGAGGACAGGAAGGAGGAGGAGGGCTAGAGCAGGAGGAGGAATCTCGAGAAGGAGGAGGATGAGGAAGAGGAGGAGGAGGAAGAGAGGGAGGAGCAGGAGGATGAGAAGGACGAGGAGGACAGACACGCAGGACAAGGTGGGCGGCAGGAAGAGGAGGGGGAGCAGGACGAGCAGGACAGAAAGAGTAGGCGGAAGGGAAGGAGGGTGAGGAGGAGAAGAACGGGAGCGGGAGGAAGGGAGGTCCAGGGGGAGCAGGAGGAGGTAGAAGAAGGACAGGGGGAGGTGCAGGAGTAGCATGTTGAGCAGCCGCAGCAGGAGGACATGGAAGAAAGTCGAAGAGGCAGGGTGGCGAAGAACAAAAGAAACACTCGAAGGCAAGCAAAGAAATGATGTTCCCGGCAGGCGCTCCGGGAACATACTTCGACAGACCGGGAGAGAGCTCCACAACCAGGTGGGTGAGAAGGTGGAGAAGGGGAGCGGGAGGAGGGGGAAGGGGGAGGTGCGGGAGTAGCATGAAGAGCAGCCGCAGCAGGGGGAGAATCAGGAAATGACGATGGAGCAGAGCGGCGAAGAACAACAAAAAAAAAAAACACTCGAGGAATGCTGTTCCTGGCAGTTCCGGGAATATGTTTATATTTCCTGAAACCGGGGGAGAGCTGGACAACCAGAAGAAATGAGGAGCAGGAAGGTGATAAGGCGGACGAGAAGCAGGGAGAGACTCAGTTTTTTAAGCCTCTTGGGGTATGCTCTGGTATATCTCGGGGCCTTTTTTGGCCTCTTGGGCGGCCTGGGCATGTGGAGGGCCTCTGTGAGCTTTTTGTTTCGCCTCTCGGGGTCCGTGTCGGAACTCCTTTGGACCGTTTTCGGTGCCTCTTGTGCCGTCTTGGGGCCCTCTTGGGCCGTCGTGGGGACCGCTCGGAATTCTCTGGGGCCGTCTTGGTGCGGTGTAGGAGGCGTCGTGGGCCGTCTTGGAGCGCTCTGGGGCTGGTTTTGGGCCTCCGTCCGAAGGTCAACAAGATGTGCGGGGTCGCCGCTGCCGCCTCGGAGGCCCTGGAACGCCGAAACCCTATAAAAACACTAGGAAAGTGAGCCCCGGAGCCCCCATGGGGGGCGCAGGTCCACTCCTGGCGGCCTCGGAAAGTGAGCCCCGGAGCCCCCATGGGGGGCGCAGGACCACTCCTGGCGGCCTCGCTCCTGTTCCGCCAGTATATATATAGAGAGAGAGAGAGAGAAACAAAAAAAAGAGAGAGAGAGAGAAACAAAAAAAGATGTGTCTATAAAAAGCAAGAACTTCGCGGATTGAGGGCGGCTCCTTTTCAAAATGTGGCTCTCGCCTTAGCGGCGCACATTCGTTTGAACATCTGCGAGAGTTTCACGGATTGAAGGTGGTTCTTTTCAAAATGTGGCTCTCGCCTTAGCGCGGCGCACACTCGCTTTAAACCATTTGCAAGAGATTCACGGATTCCGATCATCAACGTGTCAAGAATGGCGTTTTGAAACGATTCAGGATTATGCGGGTGCAACAGTTATGTTGATTCGCTGTGTTGAAGTCCCAGGAATGGTGTTCTGGCACGATTCAGGATTGTCCAGGCGCAACAATCAAGTTGATACGTGGCGTTGGAATCCCGAGAAAAATGTTCTGGCATGTTTCAGGGTATTCAAACGGTTGTCTTCCAAAGAGGCAACTCCATCAATGGAAATGAACCGATGTATGGGGCCTATGAAGAGGGAGCTGGAAAGGAGGGTTTATTCCAACATCGTTGATGACTCTTGGGTTTACACTGGTCCGCCTCCTCATCCTCCTCCTCCTCCTCCTCCTCCTCCTCCTCCTCCTCCTCCTCCTCCTCCTCCTCCTCCTCCTCCTCCTCTCTTCCGGAGGTCCTCGTGGCCACGGCTGGGCTCCTCTGGAAATTATGGTATGGACCAATCACTTGCCGAACTTGAAGTGGTCAACTCCACTGCTCGCGCAATCATCCCACCCACCCACCCGCAACTTGGCTTGCAAAACCCCTGCGGGACCGAGCACAGATATCGCTCCGGGGTCGTCTTCGAGCCCTCGGGGGCGTCTCAAGAGCGCCCCGAGAAGGCCGGAGAAGCAAGACGGCCGACGACGACGGCGACGACGACGGCGGCGACGACGACGACGCCAACGTCGACGACGACGAAGACGACGACGCCGACGCCGACGACGACGACGAAGACGACGACGACGTCGCCAACGAAGACGACGACGAGGGAGGAGGGAGGACGACGACGGCGACAACGACGACGACGACGACAACGACAACGACGACAACGAGGGAGGAAGGCGGACGGCGACGACGCGAACGACGAAGAGGGAGGAAGGACGGCGACGCCGACGACGACAACGACGAGGGAGGAGGGAAGACGACGACGAGACGACGACGACAACGACGACGACGACGGCGACGAAATAAGAGGGACGACGACGAGACGCCGACGACGGACGACGACGACGACGACGACGACGAGGGAGGAGGAGGAAGGACGACCACGGCGACAACGACGACGGAAACGACCACGACGCCAAAGAGGACGACACGACGAGGAAAGACACAGGACGACGTAGGCGACGACGACGACGCGAGGACGCGACGACGACGACGACGACGACGACGACGACGACGACGACGACGCCGCAAGAGCGCGCGCGCACGCTTTTGTTGAAAATCCGTGTTGCGAAACCTTGTGTTTTTGTAGGTTTTTTGGACGCCCGATTTTGAAATCCTTCCGAAACCGATGGGTTTTGAAGGATTTCGGCGTACGCGCGCGACGACGCGCGCGTCTGCACTTCGTCCCATTTTTTGCAGAGGATTCTCGCGACGGCACACGCGCAACGGCGTTCGACAGATTTCGGCATGCGCGCGCGACGCCCGTTTGGTAGCATGTTGTGAAAATCTTGAAAAACCACAATGGTTTTCTTAAGATTTCGCAAGAGCTCGCGCGTAAGCTTTTTTAGCAAATCAGTGTTACGAAACCCTGTGTTTTTGTATGTTGTTTGGAAACTCGATTGCGAAATCCTTCCAGTACCGAAGGTTCTTAAAGGATTTCGGCATGTGCGCGCGACGACGCGCGCGTGTGCACTTCGTCCCATTTGTTGCAAGGGATTCGTGAAAAATGGCTATGTTAGAACCAAAAATGTCACCGCATTGTGTTTTTTACAAGGGAACCTCAGGGGGGGGGATACCGGTTGGCCGGGGAATCTGTAAATTAAATTAGGATGGACATGTGGTCAGAATCATATGTGATCTACATACCCGAAAGGGGGGGGGATAACGCCGGGGGGAGGTAGAGTCTATTCTCTTTTTAGTCACTTGCCGAACTTGAAGTGGTCAACTCCACTGCTCACGCAATCATTCTCCCCACCCACCCACAACTTGGTTTGCAAAACCCATGCGGGACCGAGCACCGATATCGCTCCGGGTTCGTCTTCGAGCCCTCGGGGGCGTCTCAAGAGCGCCCCAAGAAGGCCGGAGAAGCAAGACGGCCGACGACGACGACGACGACGACGACGGCGACGACGACGACGGCGGCGGCGACGACGACGCCGACGTCGACGAGGACGAAGACGACGACGCCGACGCCGACGACGACGACGAAGACGACGACGACGTCGCCAACGAAGACGACGACGAGGGAGGAGGGAGGACGACGACGGCGACAACGACGACGACGACGACAACGACAACGACGACAACGAGGGAGGAGGGAGGACGGCGACGACGCGAACAACGAAGAAGGAGGAAGGACGGCGACGCCGACGACGACGCCGACGAGGGAGGAGGGAAGACGACGACGAGACGACGACGACAACGACGACGACGACGACGACGGTGACGGAATAGGAGGGACGACGACGAGACGCCGACGACGGACGACGACGACGACGACGAGGGAGGAGGAGGAAGGACGACCACGGCGACAACGACGACGGAAACGACCACGACGCCAAAGAGGACGACGACGACGACGACGACGAACACGAGGAAAGACACAGGACGACGTAGGCGACGACGACGACGACGCGGGAGGAGGGAGGACGGCGACGACGACGACGAGGTCGACGACGACGCCGCAAGAGCGCGCGCGCGCACGCTTTTGTTGAAAATCCGTGTTGCGAAACCTTGTGTTTTTGTAGGTTTTTTGGACGCGCGGTTTTGAAATCCTTCCGAAACCGATGGGTTTTGAAGGATTTCGGCGTACACGCGCGACGACGCGCGCGTCTGCACTTCGTCTCATTTTTTGCAGAGGATTCTCGCGACGGCACACGCGCAACGGCGTTCGACAGATTTCGGCATGCGCGCGCGACGCCCGTTTGGTAGCATGTTGTGAAAATCTTGAAAAAACCAATGGTTTTCTTAAGATTTCGCAAGAGCTCGCGCGTAAGCTTTTTTAGCAAATCTGTGTTACGAAACCCTGTGTTTTTGTATGTTGTTTGGAAACTCGATTGCGAAATCCTTCCAGTACCGAAGGTTCTTGAAGGATTTCGGCATGTGCGCGCGACGACGCGCGCGTGTGCACTTCGTCCCATTTGTTGCAAGGGATTCGTGAAAAAGTGCTATGTTAGAACAACAAATGTCGCCGCATTGATTTTTTTAAAAGGGAACCTCAGGGGGGGGGATACCGGTTGGCCTGGGAATCTGTGATTTCATATTTAGGATGGACTTGTGGTCAGAATCATACGTGATTTACATATCCGAAAGGGGGGGCGATAACGCCGGGAGGGGGGGGTAGAGTCTATTCTCGTTTTAGAAAGGAGAATAAAGGAGAATAGACCCCCTGGCCTTGGGATCAGGGCGGCAGCGCTCGGCGCGTGCCCCCCCAACTTCGACCCACCACGAAACCCATCGTGGCCAGAACTGACGGCAATGCCTCCCACGCGGTGAGGACTGGGGGTGTCCTGGGCCGCCTTGGGGTTCTGCTGGGGCCGCTTGGGAGGCACAGTGGTGGCCTCTCGGGCTGTCGTCGGGCCCTCCAGTGTCCTCTTGGGCCCCTCTGGGCAGTCTTGGCCCTGGGAGCCCGGAGATATTAACATCCACTGCTCAAACCATTTCCTTCAGGATCGGAGGTGGACAAAACGCCCATTACTAAAACACCCATTGGTGAAAACGACCTGGGACCAGACCCACTGGGTACAGGCCATGAGAAATTGCGGCCGCAACATCCTCTCGAGAACCAAAGTTGGGCAATCGACTGATCGACTTGGCAGGGCGGGGGGCTATGCAGGTCTTTCGCATGGGGCCCGAGTAGATGAGGTTGTGAGATCGCACCGCATCGCCAGCGATGCATCGGCGCCGTCGGCCTGGAAAAACTCGTGCTCCACACCGATCCGCATCGCCGATGCATCCGCTATGCGGCGCGATCCGCAGGCCCCATCTACTCAACTCGGGCTCGTGGGCGGAAAACAGATCCGTATCCGCGGCCTCGCAGGCTGGACCCCTGGGCCGCGACCCCGCGGGTAGCAGGCGTGTTCGCTCGCGGATGCCCCGCGCGGAACGTCTCCGTGCGACCGCACATCCGCGGATATGCTCACGTAGCTGGTCCTCCCAGCGCTGGGAGCCGCCAATGCGTCGAGACAAGCGCCCCGAACCGGCTGCATGCATCAAATCCCGTACCCCCCCCCCTCCCCTACTGACCACCACCCAACCCAACCCAAAAATAAAAATTTCGGATCGGGGGGGCGTACGGGATCAATCCGTGCTTTCCAGTGTTCCGCGATGCCCTCCCAACTGGGAATGGAGGTCAACTTGGGGCCTTCGGGTTGGGTCGGGGTGGTTTGGTGGGTAGTGACTTCCCTTCGTCTGCCCCCATCAAGAGGCCTCCAAGAAGGGGTACGAGTAGGTGGGGCCGAAGGATCGCACCGCATCGCCAATACATCGCCGATGTTTCGGCGATGCATCTGGGATGGTCTGGCGACGTCGGCGATGCATCGGCGACGACGTCGGCGTGGAGAAAACTGGGCTTCACATCGAGCCGCATCGCCGATGCATCGCCGATGCGCCGGCGACGCGGCGCGAATAACTCCGACCACATCCACTCCGACCCCATCTAGGAGGCCTGGACATCTGCTTCACCTCCGACAGGGCAGGCTCCTTCCCAAACATCCGACGTCTCGATTTTTCCGAGACACGGGCCCCCGGACCACTTCCCCGGGACAGGTTTCCCATCCCGAGTCGTTTTTTGACGGCCCCGAGGCCCGGCGAGGGCCCCGAGAGGCCGAAAACGACGCCAAACCTCCGCCTCGATTTTTGTCGACGCGCCCGAGCTGCATTCGGGCCCTCCGGGGGGACGACCTCTCGAGCGGCCGGGCCGGCCGGGTCGGCCGCGGGGCGGTCCTCTGCGGTCCCACGGCCCAGAGCAGCATCCTCAGGGTGCCGCCCGTCGGGGAGAGCCCCCGCGCCACCTCGCCGCGTGGCGGCGCCGGGCGGCGCAAAAGGCCCGACGCCCTCGGCGCCGTATCGCCTCGCCGCCTCCACTGTCGCAGAGAAGATAGGCAAATTCTCCACCACTGCTACGGACGGATCAAGATCAGGAACAACAGAGCTCCAAAGAACCTCTTGTCAAGGCCACCTACGGTAGGGAACCAGGCTCGGAGGAAGACCCCGGGAAGTGGGGTCAAGCTCGGGACAGACCGTCTCGGGAACGCATTAGATGTAGGACGGGGGAGAAGGGAGGATGAGGAGGTCCTCCTCCTCCTCCTCCTCATCATCCTCCTCCTCCTCCCTCTCCTGCCTCTGGTGGTGGTGGTGGAGGATGGGCCCATCAAAAGAATCCCACCACCACGCTGGGCAGAGAAGGTTTCGCGAACCAACTCTTCCACCCCCGCCTCCCCGTCTTTCCCCTTCGGGGAGTGGTATGCCCCTCCCAGTGCCAGTCCCCTGGGTCTGGACGGAAGGAGACCGCGAGGGGTTAGAGGGTCCGATTGCGCTGAAGATGGCCCTCTCATTGCTCCAGATACAGTCGGACTTGATTGGAGAGGACACGCGAGAGGACACAAGACCCTTCCGAGGGCCACATTGCCATAGGAATGTAGGAAGCATGGGTCGAGAGACACAGAACACAAGGGTACCCTTGATTTGGCAGGGTCGACCTACGAATCAGGGCCGACTGTACTGCGCCTCAGCTAGAACCGCGCGCGCTGAGGTTCAGCAAACCATGGTTGCGTGTCCTGGACTGCTACTGTCGGGCAGCCCGCAGTTATCCGCGTGTTGTATTTGTCCTTTCCCCGATGTGCCTTCCGCGCATTCCCCCTCTCCCCCCTGCCTCCTCCAAGCGTGCTGGAGCGACAGTTTTCCGCGGCGCATCCCATGCATGTTTCTTTCTTACGAAGAGTAGCCAGCCGCGCTCGCTTGTGCCTACGCGTCCTGCCGGATGCTTGGCTTCCTTGCCTTGCCTATGTCCTGCTAGACGATGCTGACTTGCCTTGCCAATCTCCTTCCCTCTCCCTCCGCGTCGTTGCTGGCCCGTGGAAACAGTGGGCGCATGCAGGCGCTGCAGCCCTCTGGGGAGGTGGGCGGGCCGGGACCACCATTCGGCGGAAGAGCTCCTCGGCAAACTCCACCTGCGGCACCCGCGAGCGCTCGTCGCCGCCGATGTCGCCGCCGGCCGTCTTCGTTCTCTACATTTCTGGGGTGCTTCTGGAGGTCCCTGTCGCCACGGCCAGACGCGGCCCAGAAAAACATGGACGCTCGGGCCCCGGCTTTGTGGGCAGATTCTGGTCGCACAGCGGAGCGATGCGATGAAGAGCCGGAACGACAACGAGGCAGCGTGCCTACATTGTGAGACGCTGGGAGGCGAGGCTCTCGCTTGAACTAAGCACTGCAAGGCTAGAGGGAAGAGAAAATTACTCAAGCGTTGACATTCAAACACCTGTATATCCGCCATGCCACCGTCCTCGGCATCGACATCGATGCCCCACGCACGCGGCTGCCTGTTCATCCGTGCGCGTCACGTCGCCATGGGCCACACGACCGAGAGCATGCTCCGTGAACGGTCCGGTGCAGGCTTTTATTTGCAAGCGGTTAACATCGATGATGCGGACGGTGTGTATCATGGAGGTGATGATGTTCATTGCCCGAGGGGTTCGTGCGGAGCCTTCGTGGAGGTTACGGGGCGCAACAGGGCATACGAGTCACAATTACTACGCGGCCACCTTGGAGGCGCACGTCCGAATCGAACGTATAGCACAAGCACCATCGGCATATACATATGTATATAAATATGTACTAGAACCATCGCGCGCGCTTCGCGCGCGCTCAGGTTCTAGCCCAGGCCGGGGGGGCGCTGGACGATATTGGACAACGCTCTCAAGCACAGGCGCGCGACGGCATCTGAGGAGCTTCTGGGGTGTTCCACATGCTTCGTCAACTGGCTGTTGGAGGCACCTCTTGGGTGCCTCTTGGGGGGGCGTCTGAGGGTCCCTTGGGGGCATCGGTTCTGCAATCTGAAGCCGTCATTGGCCGTCTTGGCTGCGTGGAGGCCCGACTTGAGGCCACCTGCGGCCAGATTGAGGCAATCCGGAAGCCTCCCGGGGGCCTCCTGGAAGCAGTTTTGACGCATTTGGGGCACTCTTGGGATATTTTAAAACCTCTTGGACGTTTCCCAGGGGCCTTTTGGGCCCTCGGGGAGCTTTTGGGGTCCTCGTCGGACCACTTTGGGGCCTCTTGCAGCCTCCTGTGGGCCTTGTGGGGGGACCGCTCTGCTGTTGGGTCGCGTTCCCCTTCTCGGGCCTCTCTTGGGGCTCTTGGGGCCCTCTCGGGCCGTCTTGGGCGCCTCAAGCACCGTCTTGGGGCCCTCGCGGGCCGTCTTGGGGCCCTCTTGGAGGCCTCTTCCTCTATATGGGAGCGGTATTGGAAGCCTCTTGGGCCGTCTTGGAGCATCGGGATGCCAAAAGGCAGAAAAAAAACGTCAAAGCCCAATCGTAAAACAATGTGTTGTGCCTCTTGGGGCCACCTTGGGAGATCTCTTGGAACCTCGTCGGCCCTCTTGGGAGCTTCTTGGGGGCCTCTTGGATCCGATTGGGGGCCTCTTGGGACTTCCCGAGAACCTCTCGGGGTAGAAAGCTCGGATTCTCGGTTCGTGTTTCCCTTCTTGGGCCTCTCTTGGGGCCGTCTTGGGGCCCTCTCGGGCCGTCTTGGGCGCCTCAGGCACCGCCTTGGGGCCCTCGTGGGCCGCCCAGGGCCCTCTTGGAAGCCTCTTCGGCTATCTTGGAGCTGTCTGGGAGGCCTCTTCCTCCTCCTCGTCCCCCTCCTCCTCCTCCCACTCCAGCTCTCTCTCCTCCTGATCTTCCTCCTCCTCCTGCAGCGTGTTCCGGAAGGCTCCCGCCGGAACATGCTGTGCACAAGTGCTGTCACTGCTGCCGCCACCGTGCCCTGGGTGGTGGGTCAGAGGCCTCATGGGTGTTGCTTTGGATCTCGTGGTTGGCCTGTCGGGGACGTCGTGAAGGCAGTTTCGCAGCTTCTCGGTAGCCGTTTTGGGACCGTTGTGGGGCCTCCTCGGGGCTGTTTTGTGGCCTCTGTAGGCCTTCGTTTGGGCCTCCTGGGTGCCTGTTGGGGGCATCCTGGGGCCTCTTGGGGGCTCATTGGGGCCTCCTGGGGCACTCTTCAAGCCTGAGGGTCGAATTTTGGAGTCGTGGTCCCCCTCTTGGGCGCGTCTTGGGGCCGTCTTGGGGCTCTGTTGGGCTGTCTTGGGCGACTCTGGGGCCGTCTTGGGGCCCTCTTGGGCCGTCTTGGGGCGCTCTTGGGGGCCTATTGAGCCGTCGTGGAACGTCGGACAGCCGAAAAGGCTGGAAGGCCAAAATCGTTCGAAAACCTTCGTAAACTTGACGATTTCGGCCTCTGGAAGCGCTCTGGAGAGGCGTCTTGAAGCGTCGTGGAGTGCCTTGGGGCGCCTCTCGGGCCGTCTTGGGCCTATCTTGGGCGTCCTGGAGCGGTCTTTCGGCGACTCGGGGCCCGCTTGGGCCGTCTTGGGAGCCTCTGGAGGCCCTCCTGGCCCATGGGGGGTCGGAGGCGGCGGCCTCCGAGGCCCAGGACGCGGAAACCCTTTTAAAAACACATGGAAAATGAGCCCCAGTACCCCCATGGAGGCTCTTCGGCGCTCTTGGACCGATGGGAGCTCGAAAACGCGAGAAGCCAAAAACATTGAAAAGAACATTGAACATATACGACTTTGGCCTCTCCGGGCCGTACCGCGATATCTATCAGACTTCTTGGGGTCTCTTGGAGGCCTCCTGGGAGCCTCGAGAGCCGTCGGAAGGCTGACTTGGGCTGCTCGGGAGCGTCTTGGGCCATCCTTTCGCATTCTGGGGGCTCCTAGGGGGCGTCTTGGGCCCTCCTGGAGCGCTGTGGAGGCTGCCCAGAAAGGCTGGGGCAGCAGTGCCGGGAACGTCCCCGAGATGTGGCCATATCTTTTCAGCGCGTTCCAGGAGCATCTTCCCGGAACGCGCTCGTGGCAGGGCGCCCACGTCCGAGGACGTTGGCATGGGAAACCGCAGCGCGTGATCATTCCAGCGCGTTTTGGCGAAGACCGTCCGGAACGCGCTTGGGCAAGCGCTGGGTTTGAGGAAGGCGAGTGGGAACCGTTCAGGCAGTTTGGGATGCTCGGGGCAAGAGGCGGAAGCCATCCTCAGAAGACATGCAGTCTTCCTGGAGCCGTCTTGCAGAAAACAAAAGAACAATGAGACCCTGCAGTCGTTCCTGGAGCCGTCTTGGAGCCCTCTTGGGCTGCCCTGGAGCCTGTTGGAGCCCTCTGCGGAATGGTCTTGGAGCCCGCGCCGAGGATCTGGAAAAATGTCCGGGACCATCGCGGCGGCATCCGAGGCCCGGGACGCCGAAACCCCGTGAAAACACAGCGAAAATGAGCCCCGGTACTCGCATGCGGGCAGCTGTTTTCGGGCCCCTGGGTTAGAACCATCGCGCGCGCGCTTCGCGCGCGCGCGCTCAGGTTCTAGCCCAGGCCGGGGGGGCGCTGGACGATCTTGGACAACGCTATCAAGCACAGGCGCGCGACGGCATCTGAGGATCTTCTGGGGTGTTCCGCATGCTTCGTCAACTGGCTGTTGGAGGCACCTCTTGGGTGCTTCTTGGGGGGACGTCTGAGGGTCCTTTGGGGGCATCGGTTCTGCAATCTGAAGCTGTCATTGGCCGTCTTGGCTGCGTGGAGACCCGCCTTGAGGCCACCTGCGGCCAGATTGAGGCAATCCGGAAGCCTCCCAGGGGCCACCTGGAAGCAGTTTTGACGCATCGAGGGTACTCTTGGGCTTTTTGAAAGCCTCTTGGACGTCTCCTGGTGTCCTTTTAGGCCCTCGGGGAAGCTTTTGGGGTCCTCGTCGGACCACTTGGGGGCCTCTTGCGGCCTCCTGTGGGCCTTGTGGGGGGACC
Source organism: Prorocentrum cordatum (assembly GCA_963575745.1). Classification (NCBI taxonomy): domain Eukaryota; class Dinophyceae; order Prorocentrales; family Prorocentraceae; genus Prorocentrum; species Prorocentrum cordatum. The sequence goes on along the minus strand of CAUYUJ010015470.1, from coordinate 283,418 downwards.
GCTCTGCTGTTGGGTCGCGTTCCCCTTCTTGGGCCTCTCTTGGGGCTCTTGGGGCCCTCTCGGGCCGTCTTGGGCGCCTCAAGCACCGTTTTGGGGCCCTCGCGGGCCGTCTTGGGGCCCTCTTGGAGGCCTCTTCCTCTATATGGGAGCGGTATTGGAAGCCTCTTGGGCCGTCTTGGAGCATCGGGATGCCAAAAGGCAGAAAAAAAACGTCAAAGCCCAATCGTAAAACAATGTGTTGTGCCTCTTGGGGCCACCTTGGGAGATCTCTTGGAACCTCGTCGGCCCTCTCGGGAGCTTCTTGGGGGCCTCTTGGATCCGATTGGGGGCCTCTTGGGACTTCCCGAGACCCTCTCGGGGTAGAAAGCTCGGATTCTCGGTTCGTGTTTCCCTTCTTGGGCCTCTCTTGGGGCCGTCTTGGGGCCCTCTCGGGCCGTCTTGGGCGCCTCAGGCACCGCCTTGGGGCCCTCGTGGGCCGCCCAGGGCCCTCTTGGAAGCCTCTTCGGCTATCTTGGAGCTGTCTGGGAGGCCTCTTCCTCCTCCTCGTCCCCCTCCTCCTCCTCCCACTCCAGCTCTCTCTCCTCCTGATCTTCCTCCTCCTCCTGCAGCGTGTTCCGGAAGGCTCCCGCCGGAACATGCTGTGCACAAGTGCTGTCACTGCTGCCGCCACCGTGCCCTGGGTGGTGGGTCAGAGGCCTCATGGGTGTTGCTTTGGATCTCGTGGTTGGCCTGTCGGGGACGTCGTGAAGGCAGTTTCGCAGCTTCTCGGTAGCCGTTTTGGGACCGTTGTGGGGCCTCCTCGGGGCTGTTTTGTGGCCTCTGTAGGCCTCGTTTGGGCCTCCTGGGTGCCTGTTGGGGGCATCCTGGGGCCTCTTGGGGGCTCCTTGGGGCCTCCTGGGGCACTCTTCAAGCCTGAGGGTCGAATTTTGGAGTCGTGGTCCCCCTCTTGGGCGCGTCTTGGGGCCGTCTTGGGGCTCTGTTGGGCTGTCTTGGGCGACTCTGGGGCCGTCTTGGGGCCCTCTTGGGCCGTCTTGGGGCGCTCTTGGGGGCCTATTGAGCCATCTTGGAACGTCGGACAGCCGAAAAGGCTGGAAGGCCAAAATCGGTCGAAAACCTTCGTAAAATTGACGATTTCGGCCTCTGGAAGCGCTCTGGAGAGGCGTCTTGAAGCGTCGTGGAGTGCCTTGGGGCGCCTCTCGGGCCGTCTTGGGCCTATCTTGGGCGTCCTGGAGCGGTCTTTCGGCGACTCGGGGCCCGCTTGGGCCGTCTTGGGAGCCTCTGGAGGCCCTCCTGGCCCATGGGGGGTCGGAGGCGGCGGCCTCCGAGGCCCAGGACGCGGAAACCCTGTAAAAACAAAGGGAAAATGAGCCCCGGTCCCGCCATGGGGGGTGGAGGCACCTGTCCTGGGGCCCCCGGCCTCGCCCCCAGGGATATATATCTATATATATATATATATATATATATATATATATATATATGTGTACAGACGTGTGTATGTACGTATATGCATACATCTACATACACTGCTACCCAAGGGTGTGGTGGCCAGAAAGCACCAACCACTGAGGATACACTATCGGACTTCTGAGTGCGCGCGTCGCCCCCGGGGGGCCGACGCGCACATGGTAGATGTGCTGGTGATGCCGTGCGTAGACCGGGGAATGTGCCCTCACCCTGGCGCTGGGCAGCTCGCAGCCAAAACCACTCTGGACATCCGCCAGTTCGATTGTCTCGTAGGCCGCTTGATCTCTCGCCCCCCGCCGCACGAGGGTCAGGGCCGGGGGGAACTCGGTGATTTACCGCTGGCCCCCGCCGACGACGGCGAGGGTGGGCAACCACGTGAATTGAGCAGGGACCCACCGTCCCGGCATTCCTATAGGCCTACCACGAAGTGTTCTCAGAACCCCAAGATGCTCTCAGAACGATAGCAATGTCCTTAGAACATAAGCCCGACGTGTTAAAACAAACCAGTCCCAGCCAAACATGCTCTGAGAGCGTCCCGCGCAGGCCATAAAAGAAAGGTGATTAGCACATGACTCGGTGGGCCTACAGGCGCTATTGCCGAGAGCGAGCCACGTGCGGGGCTGGCGACGACCGACTCAGAGCCGACCTTGGAGATTGGTCCGACCTCCCTGCAGCTGCAGGTGGGGGGGGGACGGCAAAGAACATCGAGCACCTGCGCGCACCGTGCGCCCAGGAGCACCGAGCGACCCGCCTGGCGGGTCCGCGCGCCTGGCGCCCCCCACGGTGACCACTGAGACGCCCGCGGTGCGACCAGCATGGTGTCCTTCGTTGCGAGCGAACAGTCTCATAGAACAGCAGCGCCATATTGGTGGCGCTCGAGCGTCGAAAATACATTCTACACGGAAAAATCAGTGGACACCGTAGTGGTCACACGCAAATTTGGGGCGTACGCAAGCGAAAAGCCAGTTTCCCTTCGCCTCCATCCTTCTTACTCCTCCTCTCCCTCCTCTCCTCCCTCCTCCGTCCTCCCTCCTCTCTCCTTCCCTCACAAGCACCTCATCCTTCTCCTGATCCTCCTCCTCCCCCTCCTCCTCCCTCCTCCTCCTCCTGCTCCTCCTGCTCCCCCTCCTCCTGCATCGTCCTCCTCCTCCTCCTCCTCCTCCTTCGTATTGTCGTCGTCCTCCTCCTAAGCACCCCCAAACCCGCGATGCACATCACAGAAACCGCGATCGATGCACATCACGATTGCGACAGCCTCTGAGTGGGAACGCCTTTCTGTAAACCCCCGCAGGCCGGGTCTATGGAAAAACTGGTTCGTCGCGAGCTCTTCGCAGCGCGAGGACGTCAGGACCCCCCAGCCGATGGACAGAATGCTGCACCACCCGCGCGACTGGGGTGCCGGAGCAAACTTCAACGCGCCCCCCTCGCCCCCGATTCGATGCCAGTTGGCATCGCCAGCGGGGCGCAGGATTTCGGCCAGTCGAGAGATCGACACAGCGCGGCGCAGCCCGCCAGCACTAAATTGGGGGGCGCGGGGGGTGTTCACACAAATCAGCGTAAACAACGCAAGGCTTCGTCCATCAGCCGCCCCTGCCTCCGCCCGGCCTCCCCTCCGCCCACTCCGACCCCGCCGCCCCTAGGGGCCTCCCAGACGGGGTCCGACTAGATGGGGTCGGACGATCGCGCCGCATCTCCATTGCATGGCCAATGCATCGGCAACGCATCGGCGTTGTCGGCGATGCATCGGTGCCATCAGCGTGGAGAAGTTCTAGCTCCGCATCGAGCCGCATCGCCGATGCGTCGGCGATGCGGCGCGATCCTCCGACCCCATCTGGGAGGCCTGGACCCCCCGCCCTCCCGCGAGGCACGGTGTCGGCAAGGGGGGGGGGCGGGGAGGGGGCGCACCTCCTGCGGCTGCGCCTGCGCGCAGGCGCGGAGCAGCTGGTTGAACTGCACCTCGCGGGGGGAGGAGGAGGAGCAGGAAGAGGAGGACGAGGAGGACGAGGACGAAGTGGAGGAGGACGAGGAAGAGGAGGAAGAGGAGGAGCGAGCGAGCGAGCGAGCGCGGCGGCGGTACAGGCTCATGCGGCGAATCGCGCGTGCCTGCAGATATCTTCGTGGCTGCAAGCCTGAAGCTGGAAGTCGGAATGTTGAGGTGGTGTCGGGAACTGGATTTCTGCGGCTGGGTGCTGGCTGGAGGTCAATCTTTTTGGGTAGAAAATAGGAAACGAAGTGCAGGCGTCTGAAACTGGAGGGTGGAAGGGGAGGAAGAGGACTATCGCAACTACTGAAGGTCTTGTCTGATTACATTACTGGCTGCTGCGGCTGCTGCTGCTGCTGCTGCTGCTGCTGCTGCTGCTGCTGCTGCTGCTGCTGCTGCTGCTGCTTGGAACCCCAAACCATGTCTGCGCATCGCGGATGAACATTCCGAGAATGATGGGTTCGGCGAAAACCACTGGGCCAGACTTCCCGTGATCTCGTAGGCAGTTTAAAGCTGCAACGTTCCTATCGCTGGAACGGGCGCGGGGACAGGGTTTCTGGAAGCCTCGTGTCATAACAGGAGGAAGAGGAGGAGGGAGAAAGAAGAGGAGAGAGGAGGGGCCCAGTGACTGTGGCTTTTGGGAAGGTTCCCGCTTATACGCTGCCCTCCTCCCTTCTGCGAGTGCCTCCGACATTGAGGCTCTACGGACCTTCACAGACAGAGAGGCCCCGCGTGCAGCGCCAAAGGCGCTGCCCTTGGGGTACGGGGATGCGCCTGCAGGCGTGCCTGCTGGCAGCGAGGAAGGGGATCAGGGAGGGAGGCAGAGGGAGGAGGCAGAGGAGGAACATGTGCCGAAGAGGGATGGGGATTGCCAAGTCTACCACACGCGTGAAGGCCACACCACAAACCCGTGGTCAGGCATGCTCTAGGCGGTCTAGGGCCAGCGCCCGGGAGTCTTCTGGACCCGCCTGCCGTTAAAATGTCCCTCCTCGCTCGCACCGCTTCTGCCATAATATAAATGACGTCTGGCTCCAAAGTCGCCCCCACCTCGATGTGCAACGCCATGTCCCGCTACCCCTGGTCGCCCTTGTCGTACGCGGTGATCCCGGCATTGCAGGAGGCACAGACCGCGTTGTCAAATGGCCCGTGCCCTCTGTAGTGTCTCGAGCATTCCGTGCATGCGCTGATGGCGTTATCCTGCCGCGGATATCCGCGCGCGTTTTCAGCAACGACAGAGCCTTATGCTGTTGTCTGTCTTGCTCGCACGCTCTGGCACCACCGTTGTAGCTGACGGCAATCCGACCCAACGTCGGATCATTGTCCTGCCTCGTCGTGCTCGGTACCAACTTCGCCTCCCATCATCGCGCTGAGCAGCGACAGCCCCCACTTTCACTGACCGAGTTTCTCGCGAACCGTGGCACATGGTCTTTGGCCTATAGCTTCGCCTCACGCGTCTCGTGGGGCAACGACCCCGCCTGCTGCCACAGCTCGCACATCTCGCTGAGCAGCGCCAGGACCCGCTGCCACTGCTCGCTCTTCTCGCACGCACGGACTCCAGCGTTGTAGCACACTTGTGTGTGCCCACAGGTGGAATACACGAGCAACTTGCTGCAGAGCTAGCTATGCTGGAGCTTAACCCCACAGGGTCTTTTGACCCCCCCCCCCCAATAGTGCGCAAATGTATGGTTGTCCCGCGGGCTTGTTGACGGACTGGGACCCCAGCAATAATGGAACATTGTTTTTTCCTTGTGGAACTCGGGCCCCACGGGGAGGGAGGGAACCCGCGAGGACCGTGAGAAACTTCATCCTCGATTTATCCATCCTAAGGAAAATGTACGACTGCCTAAGGAGAACGCAAGGACAACCTAGGAAAACCGAACGACAACCTAAGGAAAACCGAAGGAAAACCTAAGGAACATTTAAGGAAAACCTAAGGAAAACCTGAAGAAAACCTAAGGAAAGCCTAAGGGGCACCCAAGGAAAACCTAAGGACAACCTAAGGAACACCTAAGGAACACCTAAGGAAAACCTACGGGAAACTTAAAGAAAACCATAGGAAAAAACCTAAGGACAACCTAAAGAACACCGGAGGAAACCCGAAGGAAATCCGATGATAAACCCAAGGAAAACCAAAAGAAAACCTAAGGAAAACCTCAGGAAAACCTGAGGAAAACCTAAGGAAAACCGATGGAAAACCTAAGGAACACCTGAGGAACACCTACGGAAAACCTAAGGACAACCTAAGGAAAACCGATGGAAAACCTAAGGGACACCCAAGGAAAACCGAAGGAAAACCCAAGGAAAAAACCAAGGAACACCTAAGGAAAACCTAAGGGAAACCTACAGAAAACCGATGGAAAAACCCAAGGAAAACCTAAGGAAGACCTAAGGACAACCTAATAAGGAAAACCTAAGGACAACCTAAGGAAAACCTGAAGAAAACCTGAGGAAAACCTACGGAAAACCTAAGGAACACCTAAGGAACACCCAAGGAAAACCTAAGGACAACCTCAGGAAAACCTAAGGAAAACTTAAGGAAAACCCAAGGAAAACCCAAGGAAAACCCAAGGAAAAACCCAAGGAACACCTAAGGGAAACCTAAGGGAAACCTACAGAAAACCGATGGAAAAACCCAAGGAAAACCTAAGGGAAACCTAAAGAAAACCAAAGGAAAAGCCTAAGGACAACCTAAGGAAAACCTAAAGACAACCTAAGGAAAACCTGAGATGCCCCGCCCTCAGCAGCTCCCCCCTCGGAGCCCCCCCCCGCGAGCTCCTCCCTCAGGAGTTCCTCCCTCCGAAGCCCCCCCCTCCGAAGCCCCCCCCTGAGAAGCTCCCCCCCCGGGAGCTCCCCCTTCAGAAGCCCCTCCCCCAAAAGCTCCTCCCTCCGAAGCTCCCCCTTCAGAAGACCTTCCCTTCGAAGCTTCTCCCTGAGAAGCTCCTCCCTCCGAAGCCCCCCCCTTCAGAAGCCCCCCCCTCAAAAGCTCCCCCCCAAAAGCTCCCCCCTCCGAAGCTCCTCCCTCAGAAGATCCCCCCTCCCCTCCCTCGGAAGCGGCGCCGAGGGGCCCCAGAGGAGCTTCAATTTTTGCTCAAGCCGCCGATGGGGCCTCAAGGGGCGCGTGTCATCGCTCAGCGCGCAGCGCTCAGCGGCCCAGAGCGGCGCGAAGCTCGCGGGCGGGCCTCAAAAAAAACCGGATTGGCCTCAAACCGCCTCAGAACCTTAGAGCGCCTCAGGGGGGGCCGCAGAAGAGGGGCCTCGGAACGCCTCAGAGCCTCAGCGCGGCGTGCCAACGTTCACGTCGTCAGCCTGCGCCCGGGTGCCCTCGGCCTGCGCGCCCTCGCCCGGGTAGAGCTCAGCCCGGAGCTCACGGTGCCTCGCCGCAATCCTCATCTGGATGGCGTTCTGAATGGGCTCAACGAGTGCATGGAGCTCAGGGCCGAGCCAGAAGACCTCACCAATCAGCTGCTGGTGCGGGGGCTCAGCGGTGTAGAGCCCATCAGTGTTGAAGCGCAGGAGCTGCTCAGTTGCCGGGGCCGCGAGCTTGTAGCAGACGTGCTCCGCCTCCTCAGCAATTTTCAAGTAGGACCATCGCGGCATTCTCCCTCATCTTGGGATTCCGCGCGCTCGACCACAAGTGGCGCCTCGGGGCCTCCCACATGAGCACCCTGGCCGCGGCTTGGACCCTCTCATGCACGAAAAAAACTGCGGCACGACAAAGAGCGGGAAGCACCTCACCCAGTAGGTTGCCAAGTCCCTCAGCTGTCTCACGGGCCAGGTGGCGTCGCCCCTATAGTCGAACTCACGGAATTGCTCCATCATCAGGCGGCAGACCTCGTGGCTCAGGGGATAGCCCTTCATGGCGCGGAGCTCAAGGTGGCCCATCTTCTCAGCCGAGTACCCGACGCTCTCAGCCGCCCACGCCAGGTCCTCAGAAAGCGCTGGCACGGGGGCGGCCATCTCTGGATATCTCAGGTGGGCGCAGGTGCTCAGCTGGAGCTCACGTGGGCTTGGACCTCAAAAAGGCTGCGGGTTGTTAGTTTGTGGTTTGTTTCGTACAATCAAAACGCGTAGTAAAGACAGGTGGTAAGGACGCAAGACCCTGGGAGGCCGAAGTCGCGATTCTTCTGCAAGGGAAGCGCTGCAGGACGGGCCGCAGAGGCAAGGATGCAAGGGTCGCGTGTCCGCACTATGCGCGTTCACTGGAGCTCCTACCGCCCTCAGAAACTGATCCTCAGAAAACCCGTAGTAACCTCCAGCAATGGCTTGCCCCGCGCCCATCCTCAATGCTGCGCTCCTCAGAAAATATGCTCTACAAGCGCCGCCCTCACAAACTGCTGCCTCGGAGAGGCTGCTGAATATAAGCTATCAGGCCCCACTAGGGCCCCGCGGGAACTCACCAAAGACACTACGCGGGGTTGTTTTCCAGGACAAAGAACCACCCACCAATACCCAGCACGGAGACCAATTACGGGAATCGAATCCTGGCCGAGCGGGCAGGGAGGGACTCATTGGACTGATGGGTCAGATTGGACTGATGAAGACTGCTCGGGTTGATTGGCAACGACTGGACTGATTGGGATGATGGGGACTGTTTGGGATGATGGGGACTGATGGGGACTGACTGGATTGATTTGGACTAACTGAAACTGAACAGCGATTCGAGACGGAGCGATCTTGTACTACGTGCCTTGCACGAACAGGCTCCGGAAAAAAAAAAAAAAAAAAAAAAAAAAAAAAAAAAAAAAAAAAAAAAAAAAAAAAAAAAAAAAAAAAAAAAAAAAAAAAAAAAAAAAAAAAAAAGCGTGTAGGGTAGCCCACGCGGGGTTGCTTTCCAAGAGAAAGAACCACCCACCAATACCCAGCACGGCAAACAATATCGGGACTCGAATCCTGGCCGAGCGGGCAGGGCGGGACTGATTGGACTGATGGGTCGGATTGGACTGATGGGGACTGATTCGGTCGATTGGCGTTAACTGGACTGACTGGGAAGATGGGGGCTGATTGGGGCGATGGGGACTGATGGGGGCTGACTGGGTTGATGTGGACTGACTGAACATGAGCAGCGACCTGAGACGGGGCGATCTTGTACTACGCGCCTTGCACGAACAGGCTCCGAACCCCCCCCCCCCGTGTAGGGTAGCCCACGCGGGGTTGTTTTCCACGAGAATGAACCGCCCACCAGTACCCAGCACGGCGACCAATTACGGGAATCGAATCCTGGCCGAGCGGGCAGGGAGGGACTCATTGGACTGATGGGTCAGATTGGACTGATGGGGACTGATCGGGTTGATTGGCATTGGTTGGACTGATTGGAGTGATGGGGACTGCTTGGGACGATGGGGACTGATGGGGACTGACTGGATTGATTTGGAATGACTGACACTGAACAGCGATTCGAGACGGAGCGATCTTGTACTACGCGCCTTGCACGAACAGGCTCCGAGAACCTCCTCCGTGCAGGGTAGCCCACGCGGTGTTGTTTTCCAGGACAAAGAACCACCCACCAATACCCAGCACGGAGACCAATTACGGGAATCGAATCCTGGCCAAGCGGCAGGGAGGGACTCATTGGACTGACGGGTCAGATTGGACTCATGGGGACTGATTCGGTTGATTGGCATTGATTGGACTGATTGGAATGATGGGGACTGTTTGGGATGGTGGGGACTGATGGGGGCTGACTGGATTGATTTGGACTGACTGACACTGAACAGCGATTCGAGACGGAGCGATCTTGTACTACGTGCCTTGCACGAACAGGCTCCGAAAACCTCCCCCGTGTAGGGGAGCGCACGCGGGGTTGTTTTCCACGAGAAAGAACCACCCACCAATACCCAGCACGGAGACCAATTACGGGAATCGAATCCTGGCCGAGCGGGCAGGGAGGGACTCATTGGACTGATGGGTCAGATTGGACTGATGGGGACTGATCGGGTTGATTGGCATCGATTTGACTGATTGGAATGATGGGGACTGCTTGGGATGATGGGGACTGATGGGGACTGACTGGATTGATTTGGACTGACTGACACTGAACAGCGATTCGAGACGGAGCGATCTTGTACTACGCGCCTTGCACGAACAGGCTCCGCAAGCTAGCAGGAGCGACTCCGCCCCGGCCTGGAACTCAAAGAACAAGTCAGCCTTATCTACGAAGCGCCCGTGCGAACGCTCAGCCCCCAACCAATCCTTCACGCCTGCGTAGACCTCAAGGAGCTCATTTTTCCGACCACCTCCTTTGGCCCTCATTCCCGCGGCGGCCCTCGTCTTCCTGTTCTTCTTCACGTGGCCGGACTTCATCAGCGACCCGCGACTCCCAGCTCCAACCTCAGCCTCGTCAACGGCCCCCTTCCACACGCCACGGTTGTTCCAGGCGTGCTTCACCCACCTCATGCTCCTGCCAGCGTAGTCCTTGATCGCTCTCAGGACAGTGGCCTCATCTCGCACGTCTTTCAGGACCTCCTCGATGTGCAGACACATGCAATGCTTCGCCCGACGCCCAACCTCTCGGCACTTGCTTACCACGCACTCCCTCGCTGCTGCAAGCATGTTTGTCTCAAGCAACCGCTGAAGCTCAGGAATCTGCACTCGAGGCCTATTCGGGCGCCTGCCGCCTCTCACGCCATACTCACCAGCAGGCGGAGAGCTCACCGCCAGAACCTGGCTTTCCTTCTCAGGCGTCTTGTAGGGATTGTGCTCCTCGCGCATCCGGGGCGCCGCCCCACCGCCCTGCGCCGCGCCCGTCAGGGGAAGGGCCGGCCCAGGCGCAGCACCTGGTGGGCCCCTTTTCCATCACCACTACTATAAATAGGATGGGGAGGGGGAGGGGGGAGGAGGGAGGCCCCCCACCTAACTCGGGAGGGGGCGGAGGGAGGAGGGGGCCCTCCACTTCACTACGGCCAGGGGCGTTTCGGCGGGCAGGCCTCTCCTCCACCCCCTCCCCCCCCCCCCTGGCCTCTCCTCCACCCCCTCCCCCCCCTCCTCCTACTCCTTCCCCTCCGACTTATGGTAGTGGTCATGGAAAATGGGCCCATCAGCACCGCTCAGACGGTTCTCCAGTTCACTCACGCGCTGCAGCAGCTGGGCGGTCAGCGCGCCGTGGCTCACGACGGGCAGCCTCGCCGCGGACAGAACCTCCTCGGCGCCACCGACCAGCGCGTCCTCGGGCCGGGCCCTCGGCAAGGGCGGGCGCCCAGGACCGCGCTTCACCTTCTCAGGCACGGGGCGCCCGAAGAGGTCGAGCTGGCGGCTCACCCTCGGGCGTTTGGCCTCAGGGCCGCCGTCGTCGTCGTCGCCGCCGTCGTCGTCGCTGGCGTCGGCGTCGTCGTCGCCGCCGTCGTCGTCGCCGCCGTCGTCGTCGCCGTCGTCGTCGCCGTCGTCGTCGCTGGCGTCGTCGTCGTTGTCGCCCCAGGGGGCTCGGCGGTCACAGCGCCGCCCTGGGCCTCCGCGCCACCGGCGTCGACCTCAACGATCTCGCCGCCGCCGTCGGCCTCCGCGCCGCGCGCGCCGCCGTCGCCGCCGTCGTCGTTGTCGTCGTCCGTCGTCGTCGTCGCCTCAGGTGGGACGTTCGGCCCGTCCTCAAAGAGCTCGTCCAAGACCGCGCCCTCAGCGCCATCCTGGTCCTCGCGGGGGCTCACGCCTGACGGCACGTCTGCCGTCTGGGGGGGCTCAAAAGAACCTCGAGGCCTCAGGTTGTGTTGGAGCGCCCTGAAAGGAAGTTCGTTGCTGACGCCTCAAAGAGCTCGAGACTCACGTGGCTGCGGGGGGGGCAATAGTGAGCGGGGGGGCAATAGCGAGGAGGAGGAGGAGCAGCAAGGGAAGATGTACAAAGCCCAAGCGGCTAATAGTGCGAAACTAATTCCTGGGCGGCCCTCGTACCTCAGGCAGGAGCGTCCTCAGTCCTCGTAGCTTGCGGTCCTCAGTCCTCGTAGCTTGCGGTCCTCAGTCCTCGTAGCTTGCGGTCCTCAGTCCTCGTAGCTTGCGGTCCTCAGTCCTCGTAGCTTGCGGTCCTCAGTCCTCGTAGCTTGCGAGAGGTCCTCAGTCCTCGTAGCTTGCGGGAGGTCCTCAGTGGGGGGAGCGAGAGGGAGCGAGGGGGGAGGACGGGGGGAGGGAGGGGGGAGGACGGGGGGGCGCGGAGTTTTATTCCCCGGAGAGAGAACCAGGGGGGGGGGGGGGGCCCTTTTTCTAAAGACCCTACCGGGTTACTGCCGCTGCTGCTTGCAGGTTACGCTGGCTGCTGGCTGCTGCCGCTGCGTGCCAACGATCGTTCCTCCGGGCTGCCGCGGCGGCCAGCTCTGCCTCTGCTGGCCCCGCTGCTTGCCTTCTGCGCTTGCGGGCTGGTCCGGTCTTGCCGTTCTCTATTCGGGGCTGTCTTGAGCGTACTGCTGCTGATTGCTGGTGCTTGCCTCTCTTGGCTGTTGCCAGCTCTTCGGCTGCTGTCTCGGGTGCCTGCTTGCTGCGATGGCCGGCTCGTCCTGGCCTGACGTCGACGCGGGAGCCTTTTTTGGCCGTCTTGGGCTCTTTGGGGGCCCTCTCTTTGGAGCCTATCGGGGCCCTCTTCGGGTTCCCGAGGAGCCTGACAGGGGTCCTCGCGGGGTCTGTGGGGGCCTGGGAAGGTCAAGGTGCCATCTGTTGGCGGCGCGCAGAGGGGGGGGGGGAAGGGGGAGAGGGAAGGCTTCTTAGAAGGAGGCTGCTTCTTAGAAGGCGCCGGCCGTACATCTATAGATAAGGCCTGCGCCTTCTGAGAAGCAGCCTCCTTCTAAGAAGCCTTCCCCCCTACCCCTACCTGAGACGAAACCAGGATGAGGAAAAGTGCGGTAAGGATACATCAAGAATATCCGAGATCTGGCGGCTCTGGAGGATGTCTAGGGCGCCGTGGCCTTCTCAGAGCGTTCCGGCACGCTCTGAAAGCGTTCCAGAACACTCTGGAACGGATTTATCCTCGTGTCCGAGCCCCGTCCGACATTCCCCAGGACCGGTCTTCCATCCTGGCAGTCTGTTGACGGTCCCGGGGCCCAGTAACCGTCCCCAGTGGCGGAGAAAATAGCGAAACCACTTCCGTCGTGACTGTTTGTCATGACTCGAGGGATCTGGGTTACGGCGGGGCCCAGAATCGACTCCTGGAACGGATCTATCCTCGTCCTGGCCCCGTCCGATTGAATATCGTTTAACCGATCCCCATCCCCAGCAACGCAGCCTGGGCCCCACTGGCCGATTTGCCCCCCTAGCTGGGGATATCGGTCGTTCTCTTCGGGTTTCGAGGGGTGCATCCCCCAACCGGGGTGGTAATTTGGTGGGGGTCTCAAAAGGGATGGAGGTGGGGATGGGGATCGGTCTTCTTGGAAGGAGGCTGCATCGCAGCAGGCGCCAGCCCTACATCGCAGAGGGCAACTGCAGGGAAATCTTCGTCCGAAAGCAAGGAGGAGCACGCCCAATTGGAGGGCTGCTACGAGCGGGAGCAAGCCGGATTAAGCCGGATTCAGCGGGATTAAGCCGCATTAAGCCGGAGTTCGGACCAGGGCAAAATCAAAATGTGACCTCCCAGGAGTTGCATCCGAATACATCTACCCTGAGATCCTGGCGAACCATTTTTTTCGCAACGAGCGTTGTCGCCCCGTTTCAGGGCCCCCGGGACCCTCACAGATCGAGCCGGGCTCGAAAAGTGACGCAGAAAGACAGGGTTTCTAGGTCTCTGGTCGTGACTGCTTGCGATGTTGCATGTTTTTCGCAACGTCGGATCTCAGGGTATAGACAAGGCATGTGCCTTCTCAGAAGCAAGGGGTGTTTGTAAGAAGCCTCCCTCCCACTCCCCCTGACCCCCCCTCTGCGCGTTCGCGAACAGGAATCGAGGGTGTGGGAATATCCTGGTTGTGAGACGTTCCAATCTCGGGTCGGGGTCCTTTCGCGGAGCCATCTTCAGGCCTCCTCGGGCCACATTGGTGCCACCTTGAGCCGTCCAGGGGCGTCCTTGCACTTGTTTGGGGCCCTCTTGGGGGGCTCCTTTGGCAAACCTCGAGCGCTGCGGGAGCCGCACGAGGCCGTTTGTGGCCGTCGAGGTGTCCAGCTGAGGCCGAGGGGGCCTTGCCACCCCCTTTCCGCTCGACGGCGCTGGTCCAAGCGCTGTAGCACAGATGGCGTCGGGCTCCAGCTTCGCCTCCCGCATCTCGCTGAGCAGCGCTAGGGCCCGCTGCCACTGCTCGCTCTTCACGCACGCGCTGATCCCACCGCCGTAGCTAATGACGTTGGGTTCCATCTTCGCCTCACACATCTCGCTGAGCAGCGCCAGAGTTCGCTGCCACTGCTCGCTCCTCTCGCACGCGCTGATCCAAGCGCTGTAGCTGACTAATGCGAGCCCGTGGATGAGATCTACGGGCTGGCCAGAACCACTCTGGATCAGAAGTGCGGTGGCATGGCAACGAAGATGGATAAGAAAGGCGGCGGCCGCGCTACACATGCCAGGATGAGCAGGAAGAGCAAACTGAACAGGCGGGGGAAAGTAAAGTAGACATGGAGGGGCGATTGAACAAACAACCATGAGCGGGACACATCATAACAGGAAGAGTAATGAGATCAAGGATGAAAGGAGGCGGAGCAGCAACAGGATTACAACAAGGTGGCGACGGGGAGGAAGGTGAGATGGAGCTGCCTAGAACCTCCTGGAAACGCCTCCAAATTGCGCCAACGCGCTCGGCCATACCGTAATCGAGCTTGAAAGGGCCGCAAGAGGATCCCGAGGAACCTGGTAGGCGCCCAAAGGCGCCCACAGAGGATCACCCGAACCTCGCAGAACGACGAGCGGCAGACAGCGCCAGGCACCCCAGAGTGCCGACGCGAACGCGCTGATCACGCCACTGTTGCATAGATAAGGTTGGGCTCCAACCTCGCCTCCCGCATCTCGCTGAGCAGCGCCAAGGCCCGCCGCCACTGCCCGGCACTCTCGCACGCGCTGATTCCAGCGTTGTAGCTGAAGTGTGTACGCCTAGGTCGGGCATGTCCTCCTACAGGCGGATTCTGGAAGAAACTGAACAGATAGTCAAAAAGCATCGTCGAAACTAGTTTTGAAAAGCACAAAAAACAACAAAAAAAAAAACAAAAAAAAAGTTCCCACACTACTCTTTCACTATTTTGGGATCTGTCTCCTGCAGAGGGACGTACCCACCAGTCGGGCACGTGCACTTCAGTCGGGCCCCGACTTGGGGCAGGTCCGCAGGCGCCCTGGCAGGGGAACGCGGCGGGGCCGGCGGGCGCCGAGAGCCTACGCTCGACCAGGATAACCTGTAAGATGCGCGGTAAGGATGCCAGGGCCTCGGAACGCCCTGTTGACGTTTTCCGTGCGGAGCGCAGCAGAATGCCGAAGGATGCCGAATACCGAAGGGGCAAGGATGCAAGGGTAGCCTTGGCAAGTTGCCCCGTCCTTACTATCATGGTTGACTGTATTCGCCGACAGGCGTCGTGGACGGTGCCGCCGAGGAGCCTGGCGGCCCCAAGACGGCCCCAAGAGGGCCCTCAAAAAAAGCACCCGACGGATGCTGCCTGTGGACCTCGGGCGTCTCGAAGAAATCGAAACGGATTTTTGTTGTGTTTTCGGCCTCGGGGGGCCCTCGCCGCGCGTCGGGACCGTCAAAAAACGACTCGGGATGAAAAACCGGTCCCAAGGAAGGGGTCGGGAGGTCGGGGGCCCGTGTCTCGGAAAAATCGAAACGTCGGATGTCTGGGTACAGCGAGGGGGCACGTTGTAGCATATGTTGGGGGGCCTCTTCGGGCTCTCTGGGAGGGCTCCTGGGGCCGTCTTGGGACGCACCCGTGGCTCCTAGTGAGCCATCTCTCCTAGTGAGCCATCTCTGGGCCATCTTGTGTCGTGCGCCTCTTGGGCAGTCCTGGGGTTTTCTTGGGCCGTCTTGGAGCCCTCTTGAGAAGGCGCCCTGAAGTTCTCTTAGGGAGCCGCTTGGGCCGGTTCGGGGCGATCTTAGGGGCTGCTGGGCCGTCGTGGACGCTGAACAATGTTGGAAAAGATATATAGTTTGATAGCCTTAGATTTTACACCAAGAGGCCCTGCTGGGACTGCTCATAGAGCGCTCTGAGGGCCTGTCGAAAGCTTTTCGGACGTATGGAGACTGTCTTGGGCTTTCGATCAAAAAAACGGGTTTTCCGCGATATGATTTTGTGACCTTACGCGGAGGCTTAAGCGGGCCGCCCGCGCGACACGCCACGTTTGAAGCGAGGGCGCTTACGCGCGACCTTACGCGGGCATCTTACGCGCCAACGTCGGCGCAGACGACCCCGTTTTTGTCCGTCGCTCGTATGGGACCATTTTGAATACATCCTCGATCTTCGGCGAACTTGGAGGCCTGGGAGGCGGAGGCCCTCCCGGCGGGAACTCCCGGCGCCCAGCTCTGCCACGCTTGGCACCTTCCTCGCGCTGCCCCCGGCATTGTAGGATCGACTGGGGCGAACCCGTGGACTATGTCCACGATGGCCTTTCAAAGAAGTTCGCGGGGTCCAGGCGGCGACGTCGCTACGCTGCAGTCATGATGACGATGGGCGGCGTACTTTTCGCCGCCGTCTCCGCGCCTCTCTGGGGCCAGAGCACCTCGGGGACTGCAACCCCAGGAAGCCTCCCGTGCATCTCGCCTCACCAGGGCGACAGCGGCGAAGCGTGCCCTGTCGCTGCGGCGAGGACAGGGAATAAAAGCCCCCATGTTGGCGCATATGTTCCTGATCACTGCGCGGCAAAGACGTCTCCCCTGGACCGTCTGGGATGTGTCTTTGGGGTCCGCTCGGGTTCTTGAAGTCCGTGATGCAGTCTGCTCTGCCTCCAGGTCCCGAGCGTTCCCACGGGGAGCCCCGCAGGCTTCGATGACGCCCCGAAAGGCGACCAGACGCAGTCCCAGGAAGCACATGGGAGAGGTCGGTGCCGCCCAAGGGCACCAGGAATGTCATACGGTCGACCGTTTTCGGGAGCTGCGTAATGAACCTGAGGGTCAGCGAATGGGCACGCAGAAAATTGCGCACATGTCGGCCCAGAAACCCGCTGCGCGTCCCGCAAAAAAATTGGGGCCTGTATAAAAGTGCTGGTTTGGGGGGGATCCGGGTTCGGTCGGGGGGAGCCTTGAGGGCCATCTTGGGACGGTCTTAGGCCTGGGCCGTCTTTGGGCCATCTTTGGGCCAGCAGGCCCTACGTTGGGCTCTCTGGGGGGCGGCTCAGGCCCGCTGGAGGGCTCTCGTGAGCCACTTGGGCCTTCTTGGACGCCTCTGGGTCTATTCTTGCAGCTATCTGCAGCCGACACGTGGGAGTTGAACTTGTTTCGTCAGCGGCGAGGCGGCGAACTCCGCACCAGCGAGAAGCTAGAAAGGGGCACTAACTAGCGAATTGGCCGGCAGGCACATGGAGGGGGGGGAGGGCCGAGAAGAAAAAAGGGACGCTCAGACGCCGAAGAGTTCGACGATGAGCAGCCGGGGGGGGGGGGGGCAGCAGCAGCAGCAGCAGCAGCAGCAGCAGCCAAGCGCGCAGGGCCAGAGCACCACGGTGGCAAGGGTGGCGGGAGGGCGGCTGCCAGCAGCTGGAGCTGGCGGGCGGGCGCAGTGGGACACCACGAGCGACAGAGGCTCACGAGGCACCGCGGCGCGCCGAGGAGAAGGCACAGCACTGAGCCGTGCGGAAGCGGGAGCATGGCAGAGGCAGAGTCGGGAGTACTGCGGCGGCCCGGGGCGCGCCAGGTGGCCAGGGGGCCCGGGAGAGGTGGGGCAGCAGGCGGCGGGCGAAGCGCCCCAGGCGCCCGCAGGCGGCGGGGCGGAACAGCAGCGCAACGGGAGGAGGCAGCGCGGGGCTGCCGCTTGTGGGGAGTAGAACAGATAGATGGTTTTGACTAACTTCGCCTCTTGGGGTCCCGGCGTGGAGACCTCTTGGAGCCTGTCGGAACCACAGTGGCGGCATCTTGGGGCGTCTTGTGCTGTCTTGCGAGCTGCCGGTAGCCTCTGTCGGGTGTTGCCAGGAGTACCCCTGGCCCAAGGTGCCCCCAGGATTTCCAAGGAGGCCTCCACGGCCTCCGGAGAACTCTTCACGAGGCCCAGAGGGCCCGAGGGGCTCCAAAACGGTTCTAAAAGCTAAGTTCACCTTGACCCAGGGGCACTTTTCGCAACACCCGACTTCGAAGCCTCATCCAGAAGCCCCAAAGAAGAGCTCGCTGTGACCGCGTCGGATGATTCCGGGGAAGCCCAGTGGAGGCTCCTGGGAGGTCCCGAGGCCGTTGGGGGGCTCAGAACAGCCGTTCAATCCCTAGGCCCTCCTGGTACGCAGGGGTTCCAGCATGGCAGAACAGACGGTGACAACACGAGGACAACGACGACGACGACGACGACGACGACAACGACGACGACGGGCGTTATAGATCATGTGGTCTGCTCGCAAGCTCTGATCCCAATGTAACAGATGACGCGGTCGGGCTCCGGCTTCGCCTCCCGCATTTCCTGGAGCAGCGACAGAGCCTGCCGCCACTGCCCACCCTTCTCGCACGCGCTGATCCCAGCGTTGTAGCTGACTAGGGCAGACCTGTGGACTCCGTCCACGACATCAGCTCGACGTGGCGAGGAGTCTCTGGGCAAGCGCGGGGGGGTGCGGCTGCAGGGCCGAAAGGCAATCATGATGGCGTCGGGCTCCTCCTCCTCCTCCTCCTCCTCCTCCTCCTCCTCCTTTTCCACCTTCTTCTCCTCTTTCGCTGGATTCTCCATGCCCTCGGTCGGCAATCGTCGATCCTACGACGACTCTCCCCAACAGAGAAACATCGAAGGCCCTCGGAGCGTCCAACATTGTTCTTTTGTGCCTTCGATATGCCGGTCGCCTCTCGTCCGCTCCCCCGCTCCTGGAAGGAATTCTGAAGGCACTGAAGGCTTCGTAGGGGCCGTTTCGGAGCCTCTTCGGCCTTCGTTTGGGCCTCGCGGGGGGGCTCTTAGGGCTCTCTCGGGCCGTCTTGGGTGCCTCTTGGGCCGTCTTCGGGCCATCTGAGGCCCTCCTTGGCGCCTCTTCGGCTGTCGTGGGCCGTCTTGGGCCGCTCCTGGGGCCGTCTTGGGTGCCTCTTGGGCCGTCTTGGGCGCCTCCTGGGCCGTCCGGACGCCGTCCTGCGGCGTCTTGGGACCGTCTTGGGGCCCTCCTGGCCCGTCTTGGGGCTCTCTTGGGGTCCTCTTCGGCCGTCTTGGAGCGGTCGGGGGGGCGTCTTGGGCCGTCTTGGAGCGTCGGGAAGCCGACGAGGCGAGGAGGCCGAAAACATTGACAAACACAATAGAAATCGACGATTTCTGTCGCTCGGGGCCCTCTTGGGAGGCCTCTTGGGAGGCCTCTTCGGGCGTCTTGGACGCCTCGAGGGCCTCCTGGGGCGAATCTCGGACGTCTTGGGCGCTCTTGGGCTGTCTTGGGCCGTCTTGGGCCGCTCCTGGGGCCGTCTTGGGTGCCTCTTGGGCCGTCTTGGGCGCCTCCTGGGCCGTCCTGGGGCCGTCCTGCGGCGTCTTGGGACCGTCTGGGGGCCCTCCTGGCCCGTCTTGGGGCTCTCTTGGTATCCTCTTCGGCCGTCTTGGAGCGGTCGGGGGGGCGTCTTGGGCCGTCTTGGAGCGTCGGAAAGCCGACGAGGCGAGGAGGCCAAAAACATTGAAAAACACAATAGAAATCGACGATTTCTGTCGCTCGGGGCCCTCTTGGGAGGCCTCTTGGGAGGCCTCTTCGGGCGTCTTGGACGCCTCGAGGGCCTCCTGGGGCGAATCTCGGGCGTCTTGGGCGCTCTTGGGCTGTCTTGGGCCGTCTTGGGCCGCTCCTGGGGCCGTCTTGGGTGCCTCTTGGGCCGTCTTGGGCGCCTCCTGGGCCGTCCTGGGGCCGTCCTGCGGCGTCTTGGGACCGTCTGGGGGCCCTCCTGGCCCGTCTTGGGGCTCTCTTGGGGTCCTCTTCGGCCGTCTTGGAGCGGTCGGGGGGACTTCTTGGGCCGTCTTGGAGCGTCGGAAAGCCGAAGAGGCGAGGAGGCCGAAAACATGAAAAACACAATAGAAATCGACGATTTCTGTCGCTCGGGGCCCTCTTGGGAGGCCTCTTGGGAGGCCTCTTCGGGCGTCTTGGACGCCTCTTGGGCCGCCTGGGGCGAATCTCGGGCGTCTTGAGCCCATCTTCAAGCGTGCCGGGGCTCTCCGGGGCCGTCTTGGGGGCTTCTAGGGGCCCTCCCGACATGTCCTGGAGCCTGCCTGGGCGGCCCGGGGCGGCCCGGAGCCAGCCCGGGGCGGTTTTGGTGCATTGGAGCCTGCGCCCTTCTGGCACGCACTGGGCCCTGCAATGTAGTAGAGACTAGGGCTGACCCGTGGACTCCGTCCACGACATCTTTCTGGAATGGTTCTCGGAGGAACGGCGCAGATTGTACCGAAAATCTACAAACACGGCGGCGGCTCGGGCGGCGGCAGCGAGACCGCGCCTTCGTGTCCGAGCTCTTGCAGCGCTGCAGCAGCTTGGCCCAGCGCACTGCTCGTTCACCCCCCTCCTATTGAGGACAGTTTCGAAGTCTCTCGGGGATGTGCGTCGAAGTCGAAGCCCATCTGAGGCGTCTCAGGAGCGCTCGGGGAAGGGCTCGGGAGGCCATCGGGGAAAGCCACCGAAAGCGCCGGGGAGGCTCGCAAGGATCTACAGGGAGGGCCCAAGAGAGCTTCAAGAAAATTTGAAATCCAGTGAACTCTTAAGAGAAACCGCTGTTGGGTCGGCCATCACCTCCGGGCGCGCCTTGATGGTGCGATCCAGTCGCATCACCGCCAACGGGAGGGTTTGTTCGCCATGTCCCATTCTGTTCGCCCAGAGGGTCTGTGGAGGCCTTCGGGCGAACAGAACGGGACAGGGCAAGGAATGGGGAAGACATGTCCGAATCTCCTGGGCCCCCCAGATGCTCGTCCGAAGAATGCGGAGAGGTCCCAGGGTCATATCAATTGGCTGCTGTCCCAGGGGTTCCGGTCTGCTTGGCCCGAAGAGTTTGCCAAGGCCCCTGGGGGAACAGAATGGCACAGCATATCGGGCAAAGGGGGGCGGTAGCTGGCCTGTCAGACCCGGCGTTCGTCTTCTGCCCAAGCGGCGCGGGGCCCACGGGCCCCAGGGTTGGCGTCCCGCTGGGATTCCTCTTGTTCGCCCACAGGGTTGGAGGAGGCCTCCAGGCGAACAGAATGGGGCAGGACAATGAATGTGGGAGACTTGTCGCAAGCTCCCAGCCCCCCCAAGTGTGCGCCCGAAGGGTGTGGGGCCGCGTTGGCTCCCTCAAAGGGCCGTCTTGGAGCCGTCTAGGCCCGTCTTGAGGGCGCCGTTTGCCCTGATGGGGCCGTCTTGGTTCGTCGTGGGCCCCTCATGGGCGCGTCCGTAGGCCGTCCTGGGCCCATCGGGGTCCTCGTGGGGCTGTCTTGGAGCCGTCTGGGACCGTGAGGAGGCCGCCTTGGAGTCGTCTTGGGCCCCTCCTGTGCGCCTCCTTGGGCCGTCCTGGGCCCAGCAGGGGCCGTGTTGGCACCCTCTTGGGGCTGTCTTGGAGCCGTCTTGAGCCGTCGCAGCGCGCCTTGGGTTGTGCTGGGTCCGTCTTGGCCCGTCTTGGGGCCTTCCTGGGCGGTTCCTCGGACCCTCCTGGGACTTTCTGGGGCCTCTTGGTGCATCGGACCGCCGAAACGGCGGGAAACGCAAAGGGTGTAACAGTAAACAATGGAAACTTAACGATTTTTGCCAGCTGGGACTCTCTTGCCATCTTGGCCCGTCTTGAGGCCCCGAACGGGCGCGTCCTTGGGCCGTCCTGGGCGCACCCTCCTGGGACCGTCTTGGAATCGTCTTGGGCCGTCTTGAGCGCGCCTTGGGCCGTCCTGGGCCGGTTTGGGGCCGTGTTGGCACCCTCGCGGCGAGGAAGCTCGGAGGTGGGCTCGAGGCCTCTTCGGGGCCATTTTGGAAGCTGTTGGGGCCTCTGTAGGGGCCTCGTTTGGGCTCCTTGGGAGCCTCCTGGGGCCTCTTCGGGGGATTCTTGGCGGCCCCTTGGGGCCTCTTGGGGGCCTGTTTGGGCCTCCTGGCGCCCTCTTGGCGCGGAAGGCTCGGATTTTCGGTCCGTGGTCCCCCCCTTGGCCCCCTCTTGGGCCTGTCTTCGGGCCCTCGTGGGCCGTCTTGAGCGTCTCTTGGATCGTCTTGGGGCCCTCTTGGGCTGTCTTGTGGCGCTCTTGGAAACCTCTTGGGCCGTTCTGGGGCGCTCTTGGAGGCCTCTTGGGCCGTCTTCGAGCGTCGGAAAGCAAGGCCTAAATCCTTCCAAAACCGTCGTAAAGCGGACGATTTTGAGGCCCAAAACCGTCCAAAACCTCCTGAGGCGGTCCCCTCGTCCGCCCCCCTCGCTTCGAAGCAGTTTTTAAGCCCCGTGGCACCTCTTGGGGATCTCTTTTGGGCTCCTGGGGGCCTCTTGGGCCTCCACTGGATTCGCTGCCCTCGGTCGGCAATCGTCGATCCTACGACGACTCTCCCCAACGGAGAAACATCGAAGGCCCTCGGAGCGTCCAACATTGTTCTTTTGTGCCTTCGATATGCCGGTCGCCTCTCGTCCGCTCCCCCCCTCCTGGAAGCAATTCTGAGGCCACTTAGGGCTTCGTGGGGGCCGTTTGGGGATCTCTTGGGGCGTTTTTGCCTGCGATATGCCTGTCGCCTCTCGTCCGCTCCCCCGCTCCTGGAGGGAATGCTGAAGGCACTGAAGGCTTCGTGGGGGCCGTTTCGGAGCCTCTTCGGCCTTCGTTTGGGCCTCCCGGGGGGGCTCTTAGGGCCCTCTCGGGCCGTCTTGGGTGCCTCTTGGGCCGTCTTGGGGCCGTCTGAGACCCGCCTCGGCGCCTCTTGGGCTGTCGTGGGCCGTCTTGGGCCGCTCCTGGGGTCGTCTTGGGTGCCTCTTGGGCCGTCTTGGGCGCCTCCTGGGCCGTCCTGGGGCCGTCCTGGGGCGTCTTGGGACCGTCTGGGGGCCCTCCTGGCCCGTCTTGGGGCTCTCTTGGGGTCCTCTTCGGCCGTCTTGGAGCGGTCGGGGGGGCTTCTTGGGCCGTCTTGGAGCGTCGGGAAGCCGACGAGGCGCGGAGGCAGAAAACATCGAAAAACACAGTAGAAATCGACGATTTCTGTCGCTCGGGGCCCTCTTGGGAGGCCTCTTGGGAGGCCTCTTCGGGCGTCTTGGACGCCTCTTGGGCTGCCTGGGGCGAATCTCGAGCGTCTTGGGCCCATCTTTAAGCGTGCCGGGGCTCTCCAGGGCCGTCTTGGGGGCTTCTGGGGCCCTCTGGACATGTCCTGGGGCCTGCCTGGGCGGCCCGGGGCCAGCCCGGGGCGGTTTTGAGACATTTGAGCCTGCGCCCTTCTGGCACGCACGTGCTCCTGCAATGTAGTAGAGACTCGGGCTGAGCCGCGGGCGTACGTCCACTCTAGCTCGCACGCGAGGGTGAAGTTCGCTTGCCGGTGTGCCTGAAGTCGTGCTGTCCTGCGCGCGCGTGGCCGCTGCGCGCTGCTGGCCTGCCGCATGCCGGCTGTCGCCCCGACGCGTTCCTGCCCGTGTGCTGGCCAGTGTGCCCGACATCATGTCTGCACGGCTGCAGGCTTCATCGATTGCACATCCGCTCGCTCCCGCTCGCTGCCGCTTGCTGCTGGTTGGCCCTGGTTGGTGTTAGTTGCCGCTGTGTTCTTGCTGCTGCTGCTGCTTGCCACCGCTTGCTGGTGCAGGCTGCCGCTTGCCGCGGCTTGTTGCTGCTGCTTGTCAATGCGTGCTGACGGGCATTGCTGTTTCTTGAGCTTGAGGTGATGCCTTCTGCTGGATACTGTCACTGCTTGCCGCTAGCTCTGCTTGCCTGCTGTCCTGCTCGGCTTGACAGCCCGGCACGTCGCTTGCGTGCTTGTATGTCAGCCTGCGGTCCTGGCAACGTATTGCATGCTGTTTCCCTTGCTTGTTCATCCGCTCGCTGCCGCTGATTGTCGCTTACTGTTGATGCATGATGTGTTGCTTGCTCATGTATTCTGCCGTTTGCTGTTTCTTGCTTATGCTGCCGCCCGCTGTTGCGGGCTGCTGGTTGCTAGTGCCTGGTGCTAGTTACTGGTGCTTACCTGCTGCAGCTTGCTGTGTGCTCGGGGTACAAAAGGCGTGCTGCTGCTATGCTACTGCTCGCTAATGCTGCTGCAGGTCGCTGCTGCTGCTGCTGCTGCTGCTGATTGTTGTTGCTGCTGCTGCTGGTTGGCAATGCTAGCTGTTCCATGGCGGCCGCTGCAGGCCTTGCTGCTGCCTGTGGACACGGAGGCATTGATGGGGCCAATAGCGCCAGTGGGCGCGTCAAGGGACACTGTTTGGGGCCTTCTTGGGCTGTTTTGCGGCTCTTCGGGAGATCTCTGGGTCTGGGGGGCCGTGCTGAGGCTCTTTTGGGATCGTCTTGGAGGCCAGCTGGGGCCAGCTTGGTCTATCCTGAGGGCGCGTTGGACCGTCCAAAGGACTCCAAGTCAGCAAAGAGGCCCCAAGATGGGCCAACCAGATTCGAAGAGGCTCCTCAGACCGATCTTGCAGCAGCCTCAGAAGCCAAGCATATATTCTCGCGACCCCTCTCATCAAATTCTTGTTAAGAAACTTGCAGCATTCTCCAATCAATGCTCGCACTGAAGGGGTCCAAGCGGAGACTGAACGACTACGTGAAAATGCGGGCCGATCTGGATAGGCGGCGGGGTTCCCGGTTTCCGGGTTCTGGGCCGATTTTGGTGGGCGGCCGTGTTGCCAAATTCCCGAATCTGGGATCCGGGCCGATTTCGGTGGGCGGTCGAATTCCCTGTTTCCCAGTTTCCCGGGTCCGGGTCTCCCGGTCCAGTTTCTCGAGTTCTTGGCTACGTCCTTGCGCCCACGGTCAGAATGAAAGAGTCGATTCTAGGGAGTGAAGAATACGTTCCAGAAAGTAGAGGGCAGAGTTGAACCGAGAACAGAAAAATACCCCTAAGAGGTTCAATAGACATGGTTTATAATGTGTACAGACTAATAGACAAGAAAAATAGAATGAGACATAGAGAGAGAGAGATGGAACATAATCGTCTTTAGTTATACCGGAAGAAGTCGCTCTGTCACCAGGGGATGCTGAGAAGGCTTCACAGATGGCGAGAGGCCTCCTGAACCTTCTGAGAACGCCCACCCTCTCTGCCTACCCCCATCGGCGCGCCGCTGATACTGCAGGTGCCCGTCTGGGGGGGGGGGCTGTGCGGAGCAAGGACAGGGCCGCCTGGGACCTCGGGCAGGGGCTCTCCAGGGGTGTCTGGACTGCTCGGGAAGCACTGGGCCCAAGGGGTCACAGCGACTTGGGCCAGAGACCCTGCCCGCACACACGTGTCGCACCATTGAAGAGGTTGACCAGGGAGAAAAGAAGAGGGTGAGTGAACCACATCGGACTATGGTGTGGGCCCACAAGGATAGCCCTAATCCAGAGGATGAAGGCGCTCGAGAGGACTGGGCTGCACGATCTTAAAGGCCATCTCGCAGGATGCCCTCATCGTAGCAGCACGTGCTTGGAGGCTGACTGGGGCTGACGTGCGGACTGCTGCTGCTGTCCACGCAGGCTTGCTCGCAGCAGGCAAGGGTCGGGACGCGCTGCCTGCTCGACGGATGCCATGCCGTCTCCTGCGCTCGTGAGCTCGCCCGCTGGGCCTGCCCGGCTGCCTGTTCTGCTGCTCTCGCTCGCTCGCCCGGCGCCGCTTGCTGCTGCTTGGACGTGCGCGCTGTATCCGACCAGCCACGAACTGGGGGAGCTGTGGTCCTTACCCCCCTGGGGGAACCCATCGCATCGACGATCTCTCGAGAGGGGTGTCGAAATCGATGGGCCCCCCAGGGGGGTAAAGGACCACAGCTCCCCCAGTTGTGGCTGACCTGTGTGTGCCGGTGCTGGCGCTTGGCTTTACATTCTGGGACGTCGAGAACAGCGATTTGGCGGACCAAATGCGATGCCACTAGCAGGTGGTTGCTGGTGCCAAGGGGTGCTTGCACTGGCTCGCTGCAGGCCTGTGCTCTTTTGCGTAAGAGCGTCAAGCGCGAGGCGAGGACTCATGAGCAAGGAGAAGCGACAAGCGAGAAGCGAGGAACGAGAAGCGAGGAGCGAGAAGCGAGCAGCGAAGACAAGCGAGCACCAATGATTGTGAAGCGACAGGCGAGAAGCGAGGATTGAGGACCAAAGAGCGAGCAGCGAGCAGACCGAAGCGAGGGATTGAGGAGGGAGGAGCGACGAGGGGGAATGGACTCAGGAGCCGCTGCCGGGAAGGGCGAAGAGACAAGAAGGAGCCACAAGAAAAAAACATTCCTTATCATTCGCGACAACGCCCGTGACAGGCCCGCCCCACCCTGATCACGTCACGACTCGCGCCGGCGCCGTGCGGGAATTAGCCATTCCGATGAATTCCCAGACGACGCCGGCGCGGAACGTGACGTGACTGGCCTCTAACCCCCCCTTCCCCCCCCCTCGGTCACGCCTTTTCTCACCATGAGATCAAGAAAAGGCATCAAGGCGAGGCAAAGAGTAAGGAGGCAGGTGGGAATCGCGAGTGGTCAGGACGGAGGGGCAAGAGAGAGTGGCAGGAGGCGGCGCGGAACCGAGACGCTCGGGGGCCTGAGGAACCCCGTGCAATGGCGCTGCTGCTGGCCCCTCTGCTGGGCACTGCTCTCGACACTGTAGACACGACAACGGGCTGAAGCTTGTCCTCCCTCATGCTGCTGAGCAGAGCCAGGGCCCGCTCCCACTGCGCACACTTCTCGCAAGCGCTGATCCCGGCGCTGTAGCTGACGACGTTGGGCTCCAACTTCGCCTCCCGCATGTCGCCAATCAGCGCCAAGGCCCGCTGCCACTGCTTGCCTTTCTCGCAAGCGCTGATCCCAGCGTTATAGATCATGTGGTCGAGCTCCAGCTCGACCTCCCACGCCTCGCTGAGCAGTTCCAAGGCCCACTGCCACTGCCAACATTTTTCGCACGCGCTGACCCCAGCGCTGTAGCTGACTAGGGCTGACTCGTGGAGCTACGTCCACGACACCTTACCCACACGCAAATATTAACATTGTTTGCCTGCGTGCCTACGTTCCTGCTTGAATGATGTTCTGTGTTCATGGCCGCTGGCCTGCTAGCCAAAAAGACATGAACATACACCATACCATGTTTGCATGTTTATCTGCTTGTGTGCTCGCCTGTTCACCACTGTTTTCTGCCGCCTCCTGCTGCTTCTGTTCGGCGTCAATGCTGAATGCAGTAGCCGTGCTACTGCTACTGCTTTCTGCAGTTGTTGCTGTTGTTTGCTGCTATGTCTTGATGCAGTTAGTGTTGTGCCGCTGGTTTCGGATTATTGCCGCTCTTGCCGATTTGGCTGATGGTGATTGGTGGTGATACTCCCGCTTGCCTTCTTACATGTTTGCGCGCTGTACTGCTTGCACGGCTGCTCACATGCTGGCCTGACAGCGTGCCTGCTTGTATGCTGGCCAGCTGGATGTGTTTTCTGCATTACTTGTTCATCCGCTCGCTGCTGCCAACTGCAGACAACTGCCGCTTGGTGTTGCTTATTGATGACAGCTGCTATTTGCTGATGCGTGTTGGCTACTACCACTGATGCCGCCTGCTGTAGACTGGTGTGGGTTTGTGCTTGCTGCGGTGTCGTGCCAATGCTTGCTGTTGCTTAGTGATGAGTGTTGCTATTTGCCTGCTGCTGTTTGATACATTCTGCCGATTTGTTGCTGACGATGTGAACGCGTGCCGCTGCTGTGCTGCTGTTGTTCGCCACCCAGTCTGTTTCTGATGTCTGTTGCTGGTTGCTGCCGCTGCTGGTTTTGCTGCTGATTGACGCCGCTGCTGGCGCCCAGGACGGTGTCGCCCATCCAGCCGAACCTCCGAGGATACGCCGCCAGGGCCAGGCCGACGCAAACAATCGGATAAGATGGCACAAGTATTGCCCAACAGTGCAGTATAGATGACATTGGCTTCCAGTTTCACCTGCCAAGCCTCGCTGAGCAGAGCCACGGCCCGCTGCCACTGCGCCCCTTTCTCGCACGCGCTGATCCCGGCGCTATAGCTGAAGGCATTGGGCTGCACCTTCGCCTTCCACATATCGTCGAGCAGAGCCAGAGCCCGCTGCCACTGCTCGCTCTTCTCGCACGCGCTGATCCCAGCGCTGTAGCTGACAAGTGCGCGACCACGTGTTCATGCGTGCGTTTCCTGCGATTCCTGGGCAGGGTGTTGCTTCACCGCCCCGGCGCAGAGCGAAAGGCTGCCGACGTACAAGCGTGTGTATGTGTGTATGCGTGTGTGCGTGTGTGCGTGTGCGTGTGCGCGTGTGCGCGTGTGCGTGTGCGCGCGCGTACTCTGCGTGTGCGCGCATGGGCGTGTGCGAGTGCGAGTTCATTTGTGCGTGTGTGTATATGTGTGTGGGCGTCTGTGTGTTTATGTTTGTGTGCGTGTGTGTACGGTGTGTGCGGGCGTTGTGTGTGTGCGTTTGTGCGTGTGCGTGCGTGCGTGTCTGGGTGTGTGCGTATGCTTGTGTGCTTGCGTGTGTGTGTGGGTGCTTGTGTGTGTGCGTGTGTGCGTGTGCGTGCGTGTGTGCGGGTGTGCGTGTGTCTATGCGTTTGTGTGCGTGTGCGCTTGTGTTTGGACGCTGTGTCGCTGCGAGCGGGGGACGCGACGCCAAAAAGCGTGTTTGTGTGTGTGCGTGTGTGTGCGCGTGTGTGCGCGTGTGTGTGTGCGAGTATGTGTGCGCGCGTGTTTGTGCGTGCGTGTGCGTGCGCATGCGCATGTGTGTGGTTGTGTGTGTGCGTGCATGGGTGCGCATCTGCGTGCGTCCGTGTGTGTGCGTGCGTGCGAGCGCACGTGCGGGTGCGTGCGTGCGGTTGTGTGTGTGCGTGTGCGTGTGCGCGTATGTGCGTGTGGTGTGTGCGTGTGTGTGTGAGAGAGCGCGTGTTTGTGCGTGCGTGTGTGCGTGTGTGTGTGTGTGTGTGAGCGAGAGTGTGTGTGTGTGCGCGCGAGAGTGTTTGTGCGTGCGTGTGTGCGTGTGCGTGTGCGTGTGCGTGTGCGTGTGCGTGTGTGGGTGTCGGTGTCGGTGTGTGTGTGTGTGTGTGCATGTGTGCGCGTGTGCGTCTGCGTGTGTGCGCGTGCGCCTCTACGTGTTCACGGCCTCCTTGCCGCGTCTGTGTGTTCTGTCTGTGCGTCTGTGTGTTCTATATGTTCGTCGCGCGCCGCCCTTGCTGTCAGGCCTGCCACGGCCCCCTTGCTTCCCCACTCTGCTCTTCTGAGCCCAGGCTTCCTTCAACTTGCTTTTGGCTCCTGCTCACCGTAACCACGCACCCCCTGCCCATCGCGGGTTTCCGGGTCGGCCTCAGGCTCCGTGCCCGTCCACTCTACTTACTCGTTCCCCCTGCCTTCCGGTCCCAGTTGGCTTCTGGCACCTCTTTCCTCACCGTAGTCTCGCCCTTCACCGACCCCCCGGCCATCCAATCCCGGATGGTTATGGCGGCCGCTGCTGGGCCTTGGTGGCCTCTGAGGGTCCGAGAGCGCTTAGTCGCGCGCGCGATTGATGCGTTCCGACCTTCTACGCCCTGTCGCTGCGCGCGGGGCCGCGACGCTAAACAGCGTGTGTGTGTGTGTGCGTGTGTGCGTTTGCGCGGACGTGGGTGCGCGTGTGGGCGTGTGTGTGTGCGTGCGCGTATAGATGCGAGTGTGAGTGTGAGTGTGAGTGTGAGTGTGAATGTGAGTATGAGTGTGAATGTGAATGTGAGTGTGCGTGTGAATGTGAGTGTAAGTGCAATTGTGAGTGTAAGTGTAAGTGTAAGTGTGAGTGCATGTAAGTGTAAGTGTAAGTGTAAGTGCAAGTGTCAGTGTTAGTGTAAGTGGAAGTGTCAGTGTGTGAATGTAAGTGTAAGTGCAAGTGCAAGTGTGAGAGTAAGGATAAGGGTAGGTGTAAGTGTAAGTGTAAGTGCAAGTGTCATTGTAAGTGTAGGTATCGGTGTAGGTGTAGGAATAAGTGCAAGCGTAAGTGTGAGTGCATGTAAGTGTAAGTGTAAGTGTAAGTGCAAGTGCAAGTGTCAGTGTAAGTATAAATGTGCATGTAAATGTAAGTGTAAATGAGAGTACAAATGTAAGTGAAAGTGCAAGTGTACGTGTGAGTGTATGTAAGTGTAAGTGTAACTGTAGATGTAAGTCTAATTGTAAGCAGAAGTGTGTGCGTGTGTGCGTGTGTGGATGTGTGTGTGTGTGTGCGAATGTGTGTGAGCGTGTGTGCGTGTGTACGTATGAATATGTGTGCGCGTGTGCGCGTGTGCGTGCGTGCGTTCGTGTGCGCGCGTCGGTGTGTTCTGCCTATCACGGCCTCCTTGCCGCGTCTTTGTGTTCTGTCTGTGCGTCTGTGTGTTCTATATGTTCGTCGCGCGCCGCCCTTGCTGTCAGGCCTGCCACGGCCCCCTTGCTTCAACACTCTGCTCTTCTGAGCCCAGGCTTCCTTCAACTTGGTTTTGGCTCCTGCTCGCCGTAACCACGCACCCCCTGCCCATCGCGGGTTTTCGGGTCGGCCTCAGGCTCCTTGCCGGCCAACTCTACTTACTCGTTCCCCCTGCCTTCCAGTCCCAGTTGGCTTCTGGCACCTCTTACCTCACCGTAGTCTCGTCCTTCACCGACCCCCCGGCCATCCAATCCCGGATGGTTATGGCGGCCGCTGCTGGGCCTTGGTGGCCTCTGAGGGCCAGGGCGCGCTTAGTCGCGCGCGCGGTTGATGCTTTCCGACCTGCTACGCCCTGTCGCTGCGCGCGGGGCCTCGGCGCCAAACTGTGTGCGTATGAGCGTGCATGTGCATGCGTGCGAACGCGGTTGCGCGTGGGTGTGTGCGTGTGTGTGTGTGTGTGTGTGCGTGCGTGCGTGCGTACGTGCGTGCGTGCATGAATGCGTGCGTGCGTGCGTGCGTGCGTGCGCGCGCGTGCGTGCACGCGCGCCTGCGTGCGCGTGTGCGCGTGCGTGCGAGCGTGCGTGCGTGCGTACGTGCGTGCGTGCGTGTGTGCGAACGAGTGCGTGAGTGCGTGTGCGTGCGTGCGTGCGTGCGTGCGTGGGTGCGTGGGTGCGTGGGTGCGTGGGTGCGTGGGTGCGTGGGTGCGTGCGTGTGTGTGGGCGTGTGTGGGTCTGTGTGTGTGGGTGTGTGTGTGGGTGTGCATGGGTGTGTGTGTGTGGGTGGGTGTGTGTGTGTGTGGGTGTGTGTGCGTGTGTGTGTGAATGTGTGCGTGAGTGAGTCTTCTGCAGTGAGTGCCCTCCCTCTTTCTCCAGCCCTCCGCGGCCGCTCTCCGGCCTCTTCCCCTCTCTTGCAGCCGGGCACCATTAGCGCGTTCCCCAGCCCGGCCCACTAGAGCGAGCGAGCGGATCCCCTCTGCCGCGATGCGACAAAAAGAGTGTGTGTGTGTGTGTATATGTATGTGTGTATGTATGCATGCGTGTATATGCACATGTGTATGTATGTTTGTGTGTATGTGTATACGTGCGTCTGAATGTATGGGTGCATGTGTATGTGTATGAGTGTATGTGTGTACGTGTGCTTGTGTGTATGTGTTTATGTATGTGTGTATGTGTGTACGTGTGTATGTGTGCAGATGTGTGTGTGTGCGTGTGCGTATGTGTGGCTGCGTATGTGCGTATGTGTGCATATGTATATGTGCAGGTGTGTATGTGTGTATGTTGACATTGCATATGTATGTGGTTATGTGTACGTGTGTGCATGTGTGTATGTGTATATGTGTATATGTGTAAATGTGGTTGTGAGTGTGCGTGTGTGCATGTGTGCGTGCGTGCGTGCGTGTGTGCGTGTGTGCGTGTGCGCGTGTGCGTGTGTGCGTGTGTGCGTGTGCGTGTGTGCGTTTGTGGGTGTGAGTGCGTGCGTGCGTGGGTGCGTGCGTGCGTGTGTGTGTGTGCGCGCGTGTGTGTGCGTGCGTGCGTGAGGGCGTGTGTGAACGTGGACGCGCGCGTGCGCCGGCGCGTGTGCAAGTGCGTGTGAGTTTGCGCGTGCGCGTGCGTGCTCGTGTGTGCGTGCCCGGGCGTGTGCGTGCGTGCGTGCGCGTGCGCGTGTGCCTGTGCGTGTGTGCGTGTGCATTTGGTGTGTGCGTGTGTGTACGTGCGTGTGTGGGCGTGGGTGTGGGTGCGGGTGTGGGTGTGGGTGCGTGTGCGTGTGCGTGTGCGTGTCTGTTTGCGTGCGTCCGTCTGTTTGTGTGCGTGCGTGTCTGTGTGTGTGTGTGGGGGGGGGGGGGGGGCGTGTGCATGCGTGTGTGTGTGTGTGCGCGTGCGTGTGCGTGTGCGTGTGCGCGTGTATGTGTTTGTGCGCGAGCGTGCGGGGGCACCAGTTGCGGACGGCCGAACGTCAGTCCACTCAGCCAGCCGAACGCCTTAAACCGAGTTCACACAAGCCTCGTCCGAAAAGCGGCTCGAATATGAGCCTGTCGAAAACGACCACGACCACCGCGAGCAGCAGCAGCCTCTGGGCCGCCAGCGGCGCACCCCCTAGGAGCTCTTGCCGCAGCGGCCTGCTCCCCTACGGGCTCTCGCCTCGCAGCGACTCGGCCGCCTAAGGGCCCAGAGCCGACTCCGCAGACCGCCAGCACCGTCCATCAGCCCCAGGGGGGAGACCTGCTCCAGGACTCGCCCGCGTCCTGGAAAAGCACCCATGCAAGGGCGGCGTCCCCGGGGTGGATGCCCATCACCTCCCCCTCGTCTCCCGCCCCGGGGCCCACGCGAAATCGCAACCGCTAGCCAGCGGCCACTGCGGCACGGGCAGTGGCCGGCTCTGGCGGCGCTTGAAGTGGCCACGCTCGCTCCACGCTGCGCACGCTCATCTCGTCGCCCTCGGTTGCCACCGCCGCATCGGGCGCGAGCACGCGCCCGCGTCGCCAGCTGCTCCGCCACCGGTGCTTTGAAGCCCCCTCCGCCTCCGAGTCATTGGCGGGGGCACCGGGCCCCGCGGCAGCACCAGCATCGGGGCCTCCCGCGATCGCCTTGGCCGCCGCTCCAGCGCCATCGCCGCCGCCTCCTCGTCCCTCCTCCGCCACAGCCCCGAACAGAGGCTGCGCACGACGCCGACGCCGCCGAGCCTGCAGAGCGTGCTCAAGCGGCGCGGCCTCCGCGGGCGGTTCGGAGGGATCCTCGACGTCCATCCCAACGTCCAACGCGTGCGTGAGTGCGTGCGTGCGTGCAAGCACGCGCGCGTGAGTACGGGCGAGCGTGCGTGCGTGCGTGCCTGCGTGCATATGTGTGTGTGTGTGTGCATGTGCGTTGCCGCATGCGTGCTTGTGTTGTGTTGTGTTGAGTTGTGCTGTGTTGTGTTGCGTTGTACTGTGATGTGTTGTGTTGTGCCGTGCCGTGCTATGCTGTGTGATGTTGTGCTGTACTGTGCTGTGTTGTGTTGTGTTGTATTGTGCCGTGGTGTGGTGTGGTGTGGTGGCTTGTATTGTATTGAGTTGCGTTGTGTGTGATGCGTGCGTGCGTGCGTGTGTATATGTGTGTGCGCCCGTGTGCGTGTGTGTCCGTGTGCGTGGGCGTGCGCATGTGAATGTTCGTGTGCCGGTGTGGGTGTGTGAACGCGTGTGCATGAATGTGTGAATGTGTGTATGTGTGTGAGTGTGTTTGCATGTGCGCGTGCGTGTGCAAATGTGTGTGTGTGTGTGCGTGCGCGCGCGTCTGTGTACTCTGTCTGTGCTTGTGTGTGGTCTGTGCGCATGAGATTATTTTGTCCTGCGGGGCCTATCTTCAGCAGGTGGGGACCCCGTGCTCGTCCATGATTGATGCCCTCTGGGGCCCCTCCTGGGGTTATCCTGGAACATGTTTGGACTCTCGCGGGGCCCTCTCTCGGTGCTTCTCGAATAGCTGTTGGGGTCCCGCTTGGAAGCTGGGCCAAGATGGGCCGTCTGGGTGGACCACGGCGGCCCCAACGCGGGCCAAGAAGGCCTGAAGACGCCCCCGAGACAGATCGAGAGGCCCCAAGAGAGCCCGAAGGGTGCACGATGACTGCCCAGCATCCGCCGGAGCCGTATTGCCAACCCAAGAAGCCCCAAGGGGGTCCGAAGAAAACGCCAAGACGGCCCCCAAAAAGATCCGAAGAGGCTCCTCTGCCGCGTCGGCTGAGAAGCTCAACGCAGTGAGGGGGTCTAGCTTCTTGGAGCCGTTTGGAGCCACTTGGAGCCTCGGGGACCTCTCGAGTCTCTTTTGAAGTAACCTTTGGCCATCTCCAGCCCCCTGGAAGGCTGTTCTGGAAATGACTGGGCCATCCCAAGCACATCTTGGCCCCTTTGTGAAGCTCACGAAACTCGCGGGGAAAATTCTCAAGGAGCTGTCATGAGGCCCGAAATGTCAGCTGATGCACAGACCCATTTCGCATGCACGGGGCCCTGCAGGATAGAGGATACAACGTTGGGCTCCAGTTTCGCCTCCCGCATCTCGGCGAGCAACGCCAGAGCCTGGTGCCACTGCTCCCCCTTCTCGCACGCGCTGATCCCAGCGTTGTAACTGACTAGGTCTGACCCGCGGACTTCCGGCCGCGGAATATACCAGCCATGGTGTGGACGTGGAAGTGGAGCGTCTCTGGGGCCTCGCGGGGGGGAGGTTGGAGGAGACGGTGTGGATGGAGGTGGCCGCTTGAGTGGAAGGTGGGCGAGGGATGCGGGCAAGCAGGCCTGAAGGCAGAAACGCGGTGATGGATGCGGTGTCAATGGAAGCACACCCACGTAGGCACGACATGGTGTTGACAGAAGCTGTTACTCACGCCGCGCTCCGTGTTCATCATAACTTCTACAAGGCGGGTCGCCGTGATAGTTGTACCTGATCTTCGCCGGGACCGAATGATATGTTTTATCTGGTAGTGTGCTGAGAAAGTGGCAAGTGGGCGCGGGCATGTTCCTGTTCGTTCGTCTGGAGTTTAGACGGCCTGAGAGGCCCGCAAGAGGGCGCCGAGACGGCCCGCACTGGGGCCGCTCAGGCGCCCAGTGCACGGGAGGATCACTGATAGGACGCTGGAGCAACTGTCCAGTGGGTCTACTTGGGCTGCGCGTTAGGAGCCTTCTCGGGGTCTCCGGTGGTGTTGAAACTTTCAGGGGTTGAAACAAGAAAAAAGCCTTCTCGGGGTGTCTGGACACTCTGAGGGCCCTCTTCGGGGCAGCCTTGGGACATGTGTTGCGGCTCAGTGTTCGACTCGTGGACCCTCTGGGCGCCCGCCTCGTCCCTCCGTGGATCCTTCACCCCGTCGATCTTCGGTAGGAGCCGCCTCGGTATGTCTGGACCCTCTAAGGGCCTCCTTCGAGTCATGCTCGGGACATGTCGGTGGGTCCTGTCGGCTTGTGGGGCAATTGGTGGCGTCCTCCTCGTCGTCCCTCGATCCTTGATCCCGTCGATATTCGATCGTCAGTCGTCGACGCTCCCCAAGAGAGAAGCAGCGAAGGCCTCTTGGAGGCCGTGTGGGGGCCTCTTCTCATCCTCCTGGGGGTCTTTGAGGGCCCTCTTGGGCCGTCTGGAGTGCCTCATGGGGCGTCCTGGGGCGATGTGGAGCCGTCTGGGGAGTCTCTCGGGCCATCTTGCAAAAAGGCCTCAAAATCAAGAACAATTGATGTCCCGGCGGCGTTAGAATTACTGTCGCGCTCCCATTGTCGGGCGCTTGCCAGACCAAAACGGCGCGAGAAATCCTCAGAACGGCGCGAGAAGTCTTTCAGACTGGCACAAGGCGGCCCAAGAGGCCCCCAATAGGGCCTGGAGAGCCCCAAGACGGCCCAACGGGCCCCAAAGAGGACCAACTGAACCCCCAAAGAGGCCCCAAGAGGGACCCAACAGGAGGCACCCACAGGGACCGCCCTCCCCCACTGGATGGCACCCGAGACCCCCAACATGACTCTGAGAGTGTCCCAGAGGGCCCCCAAAGCCCCCAGGAGACTCGAAAAACTCCAAGAGGCGACCCCCTAGGCTTTCAAGAGTCCCCAGGACGCCCCGCAACAGACGCGGCGGTAGAGAAGGACGAACCAGCAAAAACTGCATGCAGGCAACACGACGGGAAATGGCAAACAACACACACGACATCGGAAACCGCACGTATCCTCTTCTGGGGGTCGGCGGAATGGCACAACCCTCTTGAATATACGTTCCTGTGTGTCCCTTCAACTGCTCGGAAATCATACGCTGCTTTTCTAAGTTTGGCCCTACAGTCTCGGTTAAAAAGGCCCATCAAACTGCATATGAACAAATCAATGCCGTCGAACACACACCAAAAGAACGCACGGGAAATGCCTGGTGCTCTTGGCGCTTCCCTTGCAGCGACCCCCCTCGATCTGGCCAGGACGTGGGACCACGAGCCGTGGCCCAGCCCTTTGGGCCTCTGAGTGTATATTTGGGAAGGTCTGGGGCCCGTTTGGGGGGGCTCTGAAGCCCTGCTGAAGCGGTCGATGACGACGACGACGACGACGACGACGACGACGAGGACGACGACGACGACGACGACGACCGAGTGTCTGTGAGCTGCCTTGGAGACGTCTTGGGCAAACATGTGTTGACTCTTTCGCCTCCTGGGGACCCAGCGCGGATGGCCTAGGGTTATGTTGCTCCCATCGTACTTAAAGACCACATCCCAGAAATCTGTTCGAGCACCCGGAAAAGTGCCGAAACAGTCTCGAAACAGTGTCTCGGGCGAGTGTCTCCCAGGGCCCGACCTGTGAAAACCCTCGAGTTGTCGGGGTACTTTCTTGGTGCTCGAAATTATTTCTGGCGGTTCAGGGCTAAAGTAGGTTGGAACATCATAGGTCTAGGGGCGTCTTGGGACCACGTTGGCGCCATCTTGGGGCGTCCTGGGCCTCTCGGGGAGCCTCCCAGGGCAGTCCTCGGAGCCTCCCAGGGCAGCTCGCGTGAGCGGCTCGCGGTCCCTCGGGCCGTCCTTGGGTTCTCTGGGGGGGCCTCTGGTATGCACTGTGTGCCTCCAGGGTCGGCCGAAGGCGATGCCGTTGCCACTTTGCAAGCCTCTTCGGAACGCGTTGCGATCACGCTGGGCTCCAGCTTCGCCTCCTGAATCACGCTGCACAGCCTCAAAGCCCGCTGCCACTGCTCGCCCTTCCCGAGTGCGCTGATCCCGGCGGCGTAGCTGATTACGTCGGGTTCCAGCTCCGCCTCCTGGATCTCGCTGAGCATCGATAAAGCCCCCTGCCAGTTCCCGCCCTTCTCGCACGCGCTGATTCCAGCGCTGTAGCTGACTAGGGCTGACCCGTGGACTACGTCCACCTGCGGGGTGAACGGATGCAGCTGCCAGGCGATCAGGATAGATGGCGTCATGTTCACATCTCGGGGGCTTGGGACCTGATTTGGGTTTCTTGGGGGTCTTTCGGGAGCGTCTGGGGGGCCTCTTGGGGGCCAGCTGGTGGTTTCTGGGATCATCCTGGAGCGGAGGGTGCGAAAGGTCAGTTCGAGGTCCACCTCGTGGGGCCCTCTTGGGGCCGTCTTGGGCCGTTTTGGGGACCTCTTGGGCCGTCGTGGAGCCCTCTTCGGCTGTCTGGAAGCCTCTTGGGCCATCTTGGCGCGATCGTGGGAGCCCTGGGGCCGGCTGGGAGGTGGAGACTCCGAAAAGAAGAAACCGCTGAAACCCTTCAAATAATGATAGGGAAATCCGCCGATCCGGCGTGTGAACTACAAGGAGCCTCAGCAAGAGCTTCAGCCCTGAGCCTAAGCAAGAGTTTCAGCTCTGCTTGGGGGGGGGTCGCCGGGGTGGCTCTGCCGGGGAAGGGGGGGAGGAGGGGGGGGGGGCGGTCCCCCATCTGGCGTTTTCTTTGATTGGCACATCTGGACAACCTCCGGGGAAAGGGAAACGAGGGAAGCGGGGGGGGGGGGGGCGGTCCCCCATCTGGCGTTTTCTTATTTGTTTGCGCATCCCCAAGCTGTGTCGGAGGTCCCAGGGACCCCCCTCAGATCAAGCAACTACCGCCCCCAGGACCCTCCCCTCGGAACCCTCCCCGGACCCCCCCCCGGGACCGCTCCAGGCACCCCCCCAGAAGAGAGAAAAGAAAGAGGGCCGGAAGAATCGAGGAGGGAGGAGGCCACAGAGCCGCGAAGATCACCGAATCAGGAAACCCCCGGATCGGCGGCACTGGCCGGAGGCCATTACAGTCCGTAAGTTTGGCCTCTCGGGGCCCTTCTTGGCAGCCTTTTGGAGCCCTCTTGGGCCGACTTCCTGTACTGTGGGGCCTTCTGGGCGTCGGGGGGGGATTCTTGGAAGCCAGCTGGCGGTTTCTGGGATCAGGGCGGGCGCCAAATGTCAGTCCGTCTTGGGGGCCTCGTGGCCCGTCTTGGGGCCCTCTTGGGCTGTCTGGGAGCTCTCTCTTCGGGGGCCTCGTGGGCCATCGTGGCGCGATCTCGGGGGCCCTGGGGCTGGCTTGGAGCGTCGAGGTTCCGAAAAGGCGAGAACCTGAAATCCTTCAAACACCATAATGAAAAACTTAATCATTTTGGCCTCTCGGGGACCTTCTTGGGGGCCTCCTGGAGCCCTCTTGGACCGTCTTCCAGCACTGTGGGGCCGTCCGAAAGCCAGGTTGGCGACCTCTCAGGCCGTCTGCAAGCGTCTCGGGCCATCTTGGGCCGTCTTAGGGCCCTCAGAAGCCGTTCTGTACCCCCCCAGGGGCCAGCTGGGGCCTGTTTTGACCCCATTGATCCCCCGCCCTTCTGTCACACGGTCCCCCCGGCGTCGTAGTGTAGACTAGTGCGAACCCGTGGATTAAATCCACGGTGTGCTGAACCTGGGACTCGCACACCGTGGGTGAACAGCTCGTCCAAGTTGAACAGCTCGGATGTCTCTGGGGCCCTGTCCAGGGCATGATGGGTTTCTCGGGCGTCTAGGCGTCTCGGGCGTCTAGGGCGTCTCGGTATCCTGCGAGCTTATCTAGGGCATCTCGGTATCCTCCGAGGCAGTTTTCTGGGCTGTCCCCCAGAGCCTCTTCTGCGGGACAGCCCGGGAAGCTTACTCCGAGTTTGTCAATAAGCGTCGGAGGGCGTCACCCCCGCCGACAGCCCACATCGACCCCCATTGCGGGCAGCCACCGCGCGCCGTAGGCAATCCGACCCCCGTCGCGGCGCGACGACGAGGCGAGGTTGACCCCCGTCGGGGGGTACCCCCACGCTTGTTAAGGAACCCAGAGTAGTGTAGAGACGCTTTGGGGCCGTCCTGGGGCGTCCTTGGGGCTGCGAAGGGCTCTGTGAGGACTCTCTTGGGGCCTTCTTGGAGAGAACTTGGCACTCTTTGGGACTGTCTTCGGGCGCTCTGAGGCCATCTGGGAGGCTTTTTGAGCCATCGAAGGCCTCTCCTGAGAGTCTCTTGGGCACTATTGACGCGATGTAGGAAGCGCTGGGGCCCTTCTTGATGCGGAAATGGGGAGGCACTGAAAATCACTCGAATATCTAGAAAGGAAAGCATACGAGTTTGGCCTCGTGGGGCCAACATCGGGGTCCTCCTGGACCGTCGTGGGAAGCCTCCTGGCGTGTCTTGGGGCCGTAAGTGGAGCATGTGCGGGCTCGCTTCGGGCTTTCTGAGCCTTCCAGGCACTCTCCGGGGCGTCCAGGAGACTTCTGGCGGCCGCTCAGGGCGGGCCAAGACCCCCCAGGAGCGCCGGG